>CAUYPK010101105.1:0-55192 GCA_963574355.1 Loris lydekkerianus | reverse complement strand
ATAATTGCTAAGTCATGGAGAAAGTGCCCATTGATCCACAAATGAATTAACAAATTGTGGTACATGTATACCATGGAATATTATGCAGCCTTAAAGAAAGATGGAGACTTTACCTCTTTCATGTTTACATGGATAGAGCTGAAACATATTCTTCTTAGCAAAGTATCTGAAGAATGAAAGAAAAAGTATCCAATGTATTCAGCCCTACTATGAAGCTAAATTATAGCTTTCATATGAAGGCTATAATCCAACTATAGCACAAGAATATGGGGAAAGGGCCAAGGGAGGGGAAGGGAGAGATGAGGTTGGGGTAGAGGGAGGGTAATGGGTGGGGCCACACCTATGGTGCAACTTAGAATGGGTACAGGCAAAACTTACTAAATGCAGAATACAAATGTCTACATACAATAACTAAGAAAATGCCATGAAGGCTATGTTGAACAGTTTGATGAGAATATTTCAGATTATATATGAAACAGCACATTGTACCCCTTGATTGCACTAACGTACACAGCTATGATTTAACAATAATAAAAAGAAAAGAAAGGGCACAATATTATAAGTAGGTACAATTATTTATGACCCTTTTATAGATAAAGAAATAAGGCCACAATACTTGCATAAGGTTTCAGTGACTTCCTAAAGTTAGACAATAAGTTTCAGGATCAGAATTTGTAGCCAGCATTCTGTATTGGAAAACTTTGTTCTTAATTACCACTGCCTCTATGAAGTTAAAAACATTCAAATCTAACTTATCTATGACTTCTGGTATATACCAGATGTAAACTTAATAGGGTACAATTTCCTATACTTAAAAGTGCCTTCAAAGTAACTATAATGAGAGGTTATACTAAATGTTCAGTTTAGGGTCTGCTATTAGTCAATAACATTTGAATTAGTAAAAAAAAAAAAAAATTCCTTCACATATATTTTGTAAACTGAACAAGAAAATAAGTTTAAGTGCTTTATTGCTATCTTCTTTCATAACCCAAAGCAGCTTTTTCAAGTTTGACTACTTACCTTATTCACTAGACTCGTCACTAAATGATTTATGGCCATTTAATAAAAACAAAACAACAACAACAAAAAAAACATTGGCCAGGTGTGGTGGCTCACACCTGTAATCCCAGCACTCTTGGACGCCAAGGCAGGAGGACTGCTTGAGCTCGCAGGTTCAAGACTAGCCTGAGCAAGAGCAAGACCCCGTCTGTAAAAATAGCTAGGTGTTGTGGCAGGCACCTGTAGTCCCAGCTACTTGTGAGGCTGAGGCGAGAAGATCACTTCAGCCCAAGAGTTTGAAGTTCCTGTGAGCTATGACGCCACAGGAGTGTACCAAGGGTGGTGACAAAGTGAGACTCTGTCTCAAATAAATAAATTAATAAAAAAAATAAAAAGGTATCTAGTCTCTCTCACTCACACACACAAACCTTAAATCATATTTAAAAATATGACGCACCTCTTTCTCCGCCTTCTTTCCCCGCCCCTCCTCCACAATAAAAATAAATAAATAAATATTTAAAGAAAAAAAATAAATAAAAATAAAAATAAAAATATGACTCAGATTCTAAATTCAGATCCAAATTTGTTTTGAATAGCAGAGTCTTCTGAGAAAAAAAGTCCCTGAAAGTAGAACAATTCTGAAACAATAATTGTCAGTTTAAGGTCATTTTATTAAAAGTCGGCTACTATATTTCACAAGTTTATCTCATACTTGGTATGGTTTTTCAATGTTTTGGTCTCCACCAAAGCTCATGTTGAAATTTAATCTCCAATGAAATGGTGCTGGGAGGTGTCTTGTTTGTGAAGGCCCTACCCATATGAGACCTGAAACCTGAAAATCCCTTAATCTTGGGCTTCCCAGCCTAAAGAACTGTGAGAAAATAAATTTTTGTTCTTTATAAATTACCTATTCTGTGGTATTCTGTCCAAAACAAAACAATTTACTAAACCAGCAACCAGTTCACATCAACCATCAGCAACATAACCTATACCCATATTGACTATAGTTGCCCAATGATCCAATGATCCAACAGCTAGTATTCTAAGCACTGTATAACATCAGCAGCATTGCTGAGCCAAGCAGAACACAAGCTAATTTATATAATAACATTAGCTAATTTTCAGTATAATAAAAAGTGATTCTACCCTCACCGACAGCAACAGCAAGGATAAAATGGCAGCATCAAGAAATGCTGTACTGGATTATTAAACAGGGTAACAGTGAGAACAGCACAGTGATGCTCACAGAAGTGCATTCATTGTTACCAAAGAAGAGACATCTCCACAGCTTTCAAGTGACACCAAAGAACACTGAAAGGTTTCAGAAGAGGCTGGGCTCCTGTAGCACAGTGGTTACAGCACCAGCCACATGCACCAAGGCTGGTGGTTCAAACCCGGCCCAGGCCAGCTAAACAATGACAACTACAACAACAAAAAAAATAGCCGGGTGTCATGGCAGGCACCTGTAGTCCCAGCTACTTAGGAGACTGAGGTAAGAGAATCACTTAAGCCCAAGAGTCTGAGGTTGCTGTGAGCTGTGATGCTCCAGCACTACCAGGGGCAACAAAATGAGACTGTCTAAAAACAAACTTTAAATTTCCTGGAAAACTGTTAAAGATAATTACTTACTTTAGTCCTATCCCATGAATACCCAACAACTGATATTCAATCTAATACCTAGAGAAGCAATTGGGAGTTGTAAGGCAGATTTTCTTAAAGTAATTCTAAAAGCACTATATTGCCTACGTTTAATCCAATAGTTTATTTTCCCCCTGCATCTGTACACATTAAATCTCACTCTATGAAGTATTTAATCAGTAACACTTTTGATCTGACAATACAAAAGACCTCTCATCAGCTCCTTTTTCCAACTACTCATCATCAAAATAACAATGCATGGATGCTAGCCAGAGTACAGTCAAGAGTACAGTGTGTAATGACCTCATGTGGCAAATGGCTGTAACTACTGATTTTTTCCCTACTAAAGCATAATTTCATTTTTTATTATTATACATATTTATGGAGTAGAAAGTGCAAGGTGGAATGATTATATCAAGCTATAATAATTAATATCCATCATCTAAAATACTTATTTTGTAGTGAGAAGACTTAAAATTTATTCAGTAATTTTCCTAATCAAACTAAAAAGCTTCTGCACAGCCAAGAACACAGTAAGTAAAGCAAGCAGACAGCTCTCAGAATGGGAGAAGATATTTTCAGGTTATGTCTCCAAGAAAGGCTTAATAACCAGAATCCACAAAGAACCCAAACATATAAGCAAGAAAAGAACAAGTGATCCCATCGCAGGCTGGGCAAAGGACTTGAAGAGAAACTTCTCTGAAGAAGACAGGCGCACGGCCTTCAAACATATGAAAAAATGCTCATCATCTTTAATCATCAGAGAAATGCAAATCAAAACTACTTTGAGATATCATCTAACTCCAGTAAGATTAGCCCATATCACAAAATCCCAAGACCAGAGATGTTGGCGTGGATGTGGAGAAAAAGGAACACTTCTATACTGCTGGTGGGAATGCAAATTAATACATTCCTTTTGGAAAGATGTTTGGAGAACACTTAGAGATCTAAAAATAGATCTGCCATTCAATCCTATAATTCCTCTACTAGGTATTAATATATACTCAGAAGACCAAAAATCACATTATAACAAAGATATTTGAACCAGAATGTTTATTACAGCCCAATTCATAATTGCTGAGTCATGGAAAAAGCCCAAGTGCCCATCAATCCACGAATGGATTAATAAATTGTGGTATATGTACACCATGGAATATTATGCAGCCTTAAAAGAAGATGGAGACTTTACCTCTTTCATGCTTACATGGATGGAGCTGGAACATATTCTTCTTAGCAAAGTATCTCAGGAATGGAAGAAAAAGTATCCAAAGTACTCAGCCCTACTATGAAACTAATTTACGGCTTTCATATGAAAGGTATAACCCAGTTATAACCTAAGAATATGGGGAAGGGGGAGAAGGAAGGGGGAGATGGGCAGAGGGAGGTTGATTGGTGGGATCACACCTGTGGTGCATCTTACAAGGGTATATGTGAAACTCAGTAAATGTAGAATGTAAATGTCTTAACACAATAACTAAGAAAATGCCAGGAAGGCTATGTTAACCAGTGTGATGAAAATGTGTCAAAAGGTCTATAAAACCAGTGTATGGTGCCCCATGATCACATTAATGTATACAGCTATGATTTAATAAAGAAAAAAAAAAGATGGAGACAATATGAAGCATATGTACAAGCTTTGGAGGACAAGTACACAGGTCTTAACTGCAGTGACGTTAACTGGCTTACAGGAGTCTGAAGAAAAACTAAAGCAACAACAGTAGGGTCTGGGCGCAGGGCGACCAGTCACCCAGGAACAGGAGATGAAGGGTGCACTGCTGACATCCGAGTGCTGCCCAGCTGAGAGCCACATGGCAGACCCAGAGATCAACTTGTTCTTCTTAAAAATGAAAGGTGAACTGGAACAAGCCCCAAATGAACTGAATGCCTGGAAGAGGCCTGATGCTATGGGGATATTCCCAAAAAGTGGCTGCCTCCAAAAAATTCCCTTTCTAGAATATGTAGACATTTGAGGAATGTTTCTGTTTGAAGAAAATAGAGGGAAAAACAGAAATCTTAAGTCTGTGGCACAGGCACAGTTTGTGTCTTCAGCCCATCTGCAGGAATGAAGACCAAGAGATTGTAAATCATGAACTGAACATGTAAAATTATAGTAAAAGGTAAAATGGAGTATTTATCGCTCTTAACCTTGAGCATAGTGACTTGGAGATACCGTATATTGGTTCTGCCAGGAAGACTGTGCACTTCATGATTGTTGTTGAAATTCTGGGTCAAAACCCAAATGAGGTGAATTTTGCCTTTAAAGAGTTCATTTGCTAAGAAGCAACTTTTAATAGTCATGAGAGAAATCACAGATGTCAGTACAAGTAATGCACATACTTGACCGTTTAGTGTGGGGCTCCGTATTACTTGATTGAGCTTTACATCAATGTGGTTTTAATCAATGGTCTTATTCTTTAAATGGCTGCAAAAACTGTAGATAATCTTACTGAGGACTGTACAAACATGAAGGTGTGGTCTCAAACTTCAGGTGTAAACTGTTTCAAGCATTATGATGTCCATTTCACAACTAGATTGTATAAGGATGTTGGCTCTGATGAGACTCGTTTTTTTCAGCAGCAAACTATGAAATATGCATTCCATTCGACAAGCACACGTTAAAAGAGCACTGTCTTTTGGTGTTAATGTGGGAATATGTTCCTTCACCATTTTTGAGCCTTTTGTATTGCACTCAGGATATTAAACTAAATGTGCCTTGAAAAGAATAATGTTCTCACATACCCACATGTGGCCTGGGGTCTACAGAGATGACCTAATTTAATTGTAGTGTTATTTAACTTTCTACGTGTAGGATCCACTTTTCCAATAATTCCCTCAAAGACAAGGCTGTGTTTTTCCTGTCTGTTCCCTAATAATTAACATAGAGATGTGCT
This sequence comes from Loris lydekkerianus, assembly GCA_963574355.1. Taxonomy (NCBI): domain Eukaryota; kingdom Metazoa; phylum Chordata; class Mammalia; order Primates; family Lorisidae; genus Loris; species Loris lydekkerianus. Next base: position 49,664 of record CAUYPK010101105.1, on the reverse strand, counting down.
AAGTGAAGATTCATATGTGAGGAATAAGAAGACAAGGCTGGGTGCGGTGGCTCACACGTGTAATCCTAGCACTGTGGGAGGCTGAATTGGGAGGATTGCTTGAGGCCACAAGTTCCAGATCAGTTTGAGCAACTTCGTGAGACTCCCACCTCTATAAAAAACAGAAGAATTAGCCAGGTGTGGTGGCACATGCCTGTAGCCTCACCTAGCAGGGAGACTGAGGCAGAATGATCGCTTGAGCCCAGGAGTTCAAAGCTATAGTGAGCTGTTATGATGCAATGGTGATAGAGCAAGACTCTGTCTCAAAAAGGAAAAAGGAAAAAGACAGTTGTTTTTTCTTTTTCCAAAATATGGTAAGAATAGTCACATAGAAGATAAAATGAGTTGACTTCTCCAAAAGAAAGAAGGCCAAAAGCAATAGAAGGAAGAAGATGTTTAAGGCTGTCCAAGCCTAGAAGGGCTGATTTGTAAGAGCACAGCCCTTGATACTCACACGGAGGCAGAATGGCCACCTGGCAGTGAAGAGACTCCAGGACTTCAGAGGAGGTTAGATTAGGTGTTGTCTAAAGAAGCTTCCAGTTCTGAGATTCTACTATCCATTCAACAATTCTACAACTATTTACTGAGTCTCGTGGTAAACAGAATAATACCCTCACCCCCAAAGAAGTTCATGTCCTAATCCTTGGAATCTGTGAATTTATTACTTTACATGATAAAAAGGACTTTGCAAATTAAACATTTTGAATTGGGGAGATCATCCTGGATTATCCAGGTTAGCCCAATATAATCACAAGTATCTTTATAAGAAAGAGGTAGGAAGGGCAGCATCAAAGAAGGAGAGATGCTGTTGGAGGCAGGGGTGTGAATGATGCCCAGAAGCAGAGGCCACAAGCCAAGGAATGTGGGCAACTTCTGGAAGCTGGAAAGCTGGGTTTTCCTCTGGAGTGTCCAGAAGGAATGCAATCTCCCTGCCACCTTGACTCAGTGAAACTCATTTTGAACCCCTGACTTCCCGAACCGTAGGATAATAAATTTGTGCTCTTTTTATCCACCAAGTTTGTGGTGATTTATTACAGCAATAATGGAAAATACATACAAACTTCTGCTGTACGCTGGGCACTCTTCCAGGGACTGGGAGTGTTTAACAGTGAGCAATCAGTTTTGACTCACTGAGTATATTAGGTATTTGAGCATGTGCCAAAATAAAGGTTTGCAAATGACTTTTATCCATGGAAGCTTTTATTCAAACAGAATCTCATGTGTAAGCCTGATATGTAAAACAGATAAGAATGGAGCTACTATTGTGAAGGGAGAATGGGAGGCTCGGAGCCCTACAGAGCCCCCCTTCTGCCTCCCTCGATATCTCTGGTGGACACTCTGAGACATGTCGTTAGCAGCCTCCGCACTTTTCTTGCCGAGAGCTCACCTCTCTCTTTGAGTGCAGAAGATGCCAGATGCTTTTTTTCTCATCCTCCCTCCCATTGCGAGCATGGGTTTGTGACCAAATCTCGGCCAAGAAATTGTAGAAAGCAGGATTTGGGGGGACTTTAGGAGAAAGATGCTTTCCCTATTAAAAAAGAGCAACACACACTTTGACAGAATCAGTGTAACGCCCCCATTGTAGCTTTGCAAGTGGTTGTGCAAGAGGCCTCATCCGGAGCCATCACCACCACCACCTTGCAACCTGGAAGGGCGGCATTGCTGTGCTCTAAGGAGGGCAGGTGGGAAAGAAGGAAACAGCTGGGTCTCTGTGTGACTTTGTGTCACTGCTGGAATAACTCTAGCCCCATCTACCTCTGGAGTGTGGATAAGGGTGAAAACAACTTTAACTGATTATGATGATTTTAGTTACTGGCAGGTGGCAGCAAGTTCACCAAATCCTACTGAATTTATTATGCAAAATCCTTGCTTGGGTGAATAATGGTGCAAGTATACAGAATTTCATTTTTTGGGCCTGAATTTAAAAGGCATGTTTCATTAATTTAATAAGCCAGTTATTTAGGGCTAAGAATATTTAGAATCTACAGCCTAAAGTCAGCATGTTTTTAGAGCTTTCAGAGAACTCTAGTTCAATAGTCTCCTAAGAATCTGGCCGCTGTACAAGGCCCGCCGGTGTTCACGCTCCTACAGAGGTGTCCATGTGCTGAGACTGGGGGTCTTCCAGCTTGCAGGGAGGATGCTTTGTTCTTGCTTTTTCATTATTCATCAGGATGACTTTGTCTTCATTATTCTCAATTTTCTTTGTTGCGAGCTGTTTACTTAGTGTCACCCTATGTGGCAATAGTTCCTTTGCATTGACAATCTTTGGGGATAAATTTTAAGATCTGCAAGTTCTATGGTTTATAGATGAACCTCCATATCATCTGGTCACAGAAGATATGTCTCTAACCAGCCCCAAAGGTGCCAGTGCAATAAAGGTTGGTGCCACGGCAGAGTTACGTATTTCAGGGAAAAGTTATAAACAGGTGGAGAAAATGGGCAGTGGATACAATTAAAAAAGCGTTTCAGTGCATCCTAAATCCTGAACTAATGTTTCTGTCATTGTATTATGGTTATAGTAACAATCCCTGCTGCTACTAAGTATCATCTCTGTTAATTTGCTCACCACGGCAGCCTGTGGCAGGAGGTGTTGACCACCCTCACCTTATATACCTACAGCTGTGTCGTGGAGGTCATTGATGCGCCTCTGTTGTAGAGCTGCAAAGTGGGTGAGCTGGGCTTTGAATTCAGGTCTGTCTGATTCCAAAACCTAGGCATCAACTTTCAAAAATCTTCTCTGTAGCCCTGGGTAGAGTGTCCTGGTGTCATAGCTCACAACAACCTCAAACTTCTGGGTTTGAGTGATCCTCCAGCTTCAGCCTCCCTAGTAGGTGGGACTACAGGCATCTGCTACTATACCTGGCTATTTTTTTCTATTTTTAGTAGAGACGGGGGTCTCATTCCTGCTCAGAGTGGTCTTGAACTCCTGAGCTCAAGGGATCCACCCACCTCGGCCTCCCACAGTATTAGGTTTAAAGGCGTGAGTCACCCCACCTGACCTAAAAATCTATCCTCTAAATGTGCCATTAAAGAGAAAATTCAATATCCTGAAGACAAATTATGGGGATTGGGTTACGTCTATGCTCATAAGGTATTTTTTCGTTACAGATTGAAAACTATATGGGAATTACCAAACACAGACTAAACTATTTGTCAAATATATTCTATTGAAGATAGTTTTTATCTATGCATATTGATCTCTAGAGACACATAAAATTTCCAGTCCTGTGCCTCCAATACATTTTGTTGTCTATTTTTCATGCATGCAGTAGGTGCTCAAAGGGTTGCTGGCAAAAGGACATACTAGTTATTGAACTCCCAGCAGGGACCACAGCAGGTGCTGTCACAGCCATCTCATTACTCATGTGCTGACACCACCAGGGTAGGCGTTTACCAGCCTTCATTTATAAGTGGGAAAATAAGGCAGTGACTATTTTACTTTATAGGTTTACCTACCTTAAGGAGAGGGAAAAGGCACATTGGCAGTTAAAAAAGTTTTGATGTTTTCCCTTTTCTGTGCCATTGTACAAAGCTGTCTGTGGTATACGGATGGCATTTGACCTTGGCTTTGTGCCTTTTCCCGCATCCATGTCCTCTTCCAGTGAAGCTCTGCAGACCCTCTCCCAGAGGGGAATACTTCTGCTCATCCTCGAAGCTGTGCTGTCCTTGTGACTTGCTGCTCAGTCAACAGAATGAGGAAGATGTTATAGTGCCTAGTTCCAAGGCTACGCTTCAAGAATCTCCCGTGATCCCTCCTTTCTTGGGCCCCTGCCACTGTCACAAGACCTGAGCGTGAGAGGCCGTGGGGGCCACGGTTTGGGTCATACTGGCTGAGGCTCTGCCCAGACTAGCCAGGCCTGGGCTAACACAGCAGCCGACCACATCCATCTGTCAGGATTCCGTCAGAGAACCAGAACCACCTGCCTATTTATGTTATGTCCATATTGATATCTATGAGATTTATTGAAATAAATTGCCTTACACAATTATAGGGGGTGTTTAGGCAAGTCTGAAATTCACAGGGCAGCCTGGCGGGCTGGAAATGCTTGGTCAAGAGCTGATACTGCAGGTTATGTGCAAAGTTCTCTGGGAAATCTCCCTTTGCTCTTTAGGTCTAACAGTGGATTAGACGGGGCCCAACCACGTTATCGACATAATCACTTTTACTTAAAGTCAGTGGATAGCAGTTGCTAATTACATCGACACCACACCTTCACAGCAACACCTAGATTAGTTCTTGATTAAATAATGAGTATGATAGTTTAGCAAAGCTGACACGTGAAACTGGCCATTGCCCTGTGAATGTGGGAGGGAGCTGAGATCAGCTAACTGCTCGGAACTGCATGGAACTGCTCAGCCAATCCTAGTTGCTCGGGAGAGTAATAAACAGAGACTGTTTAAGCCACAGAGTTCTACGCAGTGATGCAGCCATGAAGCCAGAAAAGTGGGGGGTCTCGGAGGGGGACTTGGAGAAGGTAAGCTGCGGCAGCACAGCTGACCTGGCCTGCTCAGCCCCCCACCCCCCCCTTCCATGACTGTCTCTTTAAGGTTTCGTCATGATCGTGAGGATGTTTGTCTCCAAAGACTTTGGGGGAGATAGTCACACTTAGACAACAAGTGTTGTTATAGTCTTAGAGTAAAGGTTACCTGTCTCTTAACTGTTGTTACATTGTTAGCACAAAGCTTACTTTTATGTTGTTTTCTTTGATGATTCTTTTAGATAAAGTTAACACTTTCTAGGTTGGTTTCCTTATATCCCATTATAAAAACTATTAGAATTGAAACTGAGGCAGAAGAGAGTTGAGAGGCCACTCTGTCATTCTCCAGAATCACCGGCCTTCTGATAATGAAGCTTGTTGGGTTTACTTCCTGTCTCTGCTCTGCCTGACGCTGACAGGCGGCCAGATCCTCTTCATACAAGAAGAGCAACAGTTAACAGAATACTCACCACTTCTTATTTTGAAATGACATTTGAAAATTACTTAGCTCAAGGACTTGTACCTTTTCTATTTTGTCTCTCTGCTATCATTTTCCCCAAACAATGCAGAAGACAGCTAGCCACCAGGTTGCTGAATAGCATGACCTGGCCCACTTCAGTGTCTTCCAGACATGTGCTCCTCTTTGTCCTAAAAGTCTCAGCACAAAGCTTCAAAGCAGACAAAGAGAGACATTCTAATTACTGGTTTTTTGAAAAGTGTTTAGCAAAGAGTGTTTGAAGAATGTTTAAAAAGTATGATGACATCATCTGGCCAAGCACCCATTTAACTCTGTCCCAAAACACACACAGATGCAGGCGTCAAGGAGACACGTCTGCTCTTTTCTACTTCTGAAAGCCCCTCAGATACGCTGCAATAACAGAAAAGAAACCACCACCAAAAGAGGAAATAAAAGAGGCCCAGGTAAGACAAGTTGCCTGAGAGTTAACCTTTAAAAGCCAGAACATTCAAAACGGGGACTGGGCCAGGCATGACGGCTCACCTCTGTAATTCTAGCACTTTGGGAGGCTGAGGTGGGTGGATTACTTGAGTTCAGGAGTTCAAGACCAGCCTGAGCAAAACTGAGACCCAGGCTCTACTAAAAATAGAAAAACCAGTTGGGTGTGGTGGCAGGCACCTGTAAATCCCTATTACTCAGGAGGCTGAGGCACGAGGATAGCTTGAGCCCAAGAGTCTAAGGTTGCTGTGAGCTTTGATGGCATGGCACTCTACCCAGGGTGACAGAGTGACGCTCTGTCTCAAAACAAACAACAATATGGAGGGCTGGCCCCCTGCCACCAAGACAAGGCAGTGCCTTCCCCATGGCTTGCAGCTGGAGGTCTGCCCGAAGGCACAGCTGTCATATACAGCTCCACAATTGTACACTGAGCAAATATTCTTGGCCAAGAGGCTGTGTAGAGACTGAATCCACTTACCCACCTGTGTGTCCACACAGGTGTGTCTGTGTATGGGGGGATTGGTCTTTTCGTAATTTGCACAAAGGTACCACACGGGCTAGCAGTGGCCGGCCTTGAGGTGAAGTTTTATCAGTTTTTTCCCTATTAAATATTGAGAAAAGAAAAATACGTGCGGACGCATAGATGGAGCATGATGGACAGAATTTGCAAAGCAGTTTCATGGATTTGCAAATGCCACCTCCATGGAATCAGTCAGATTCTGCAACCACCCACCTGCATCTCTCCTCCAGGGTTTGAGGAACACACACTCCATTTATACGCCCCGAGGCTTGCTAGACTAACGTGGCCTCTGGCCAGTCCTCTCAGCTCCCAGGGGGCCCAGCCCCAGCTCTGGAGCCCCTCCTCTGAAAACACTCTGAAGCAGCCATGGCTGTACTCTGCCTCCTTTGCTGACTCACGATGGGGCATCACCATCCCTTTTCCACATCCGTGATGATACCCTGGGGAGGGCTGGATGGGGTCTGGAGAGAAAGGAACGAGATCACACAAGGCCTGCTCACAGGTTGTGAAACCCTTCTGCTGTGGCAGAGGCGGACTGGTCTTCTCGGACACCCCTTAGGAGTTCAGAGTGGTCTCTTTCCTCTGAAATTGCAAGATTCAAACCTTTTAAGAATGGTGGGAATGTTCTACAGGTTGGAATCAATCTTTCTCATGAATGCCTCTCCATAGCTTTTCTTTATAGGAACTAAGATTAGAGAAGTGAAACCCCAAGGAAAGGTAACTATGGAGAAGATTTTGCCATGAATTTGACACACGTAGACAAGAAAATCAGGCACAGAATTGCCATGTGTGAACTAAGTGTTCTAGAAGATAATTATTGTTCTAGAAGATAATTATTGTAGGCTGAAAACAACCGATAACATTGAACGTTAGCTTCACAAAAGCGCATTTATGAGTCATCAGCTTCGGGCCCCAACACATCTCCCCTGCTCTTATTCCACTAGTCACCGTGTGGTAAGCCCTGCACGGAGGAGAGACCTGCAGGGTGGGACAGGGATGCTCACTGTCGTGAGTTTGCTCTTCACAGACACCCTGAAGGAGAAATTAGGAGCCTCCGCTTTGCAAGGAAGGGAAGTGAGGCTCAGGAGTGTGCGACACAGTGTCCAATGTCGCACCCTGGCCTGGAAGAGCTGACACCTGCAGCAGAGCCTGGACTCCAAACACCCCTGGGTTTCTTCCTAACCATGAATGAATGAAAAAAGCAGGAAACTTCATATTATTTTCCACACAGGAGTATGTTAATGCATATTGGGGGAGATTTACAATTTCTTGCATGTCCACATCTAAGTAGTGTGGTCCCACAGGAGCTGCAGTGTTTTCTTCAAATTTCAATGCCTTATATTTATACAATAGACAAAATAGAAAATATTTTAATTTCTACTACCTGCAAGACAGGGTAGTATGTTAGAGAAAGTGCCAGACCTCTAAAAACATGGGGGCTATGATTTCAATGTTTGTCCCCTTCAAAATTTGTGCTGGAGGTTTGGTGCCTGTGGCTCAAGTGGCTAAGGCACCAGACACATACACCTGAGCTGGCAGGTTCAAATCCAGGCCTGTCAAAAAACAAAGACAGCTGCAACCAAAAAATAGCCAGGCGTTGTGGTGGGCACCTATAGTCCCAGCTGCTTGGGAGGCTGAGGCAGGAGAATCACTTGAGCTCAGGAGTTTAAGGCTGCTATGAGCTGTGATGCCACAGCACTCTACCCAGGGTGACAGCTTGAGGCTCTGTCTCAAAAAAAAAAAAAAAAAATTTGTGCTGGAAACTCAATCCCTGATACAAAAGCATTGGCAGATGGGGCCCCTGGGGGCCGTTCAGATCACAAGGGTCCCCCCCATGAATGGGTCATTGCCACCATAAAAGGGGCTTGCAGATGGGGATTGCCCTTCCCCACAGGCCAGCACCTTGATCTTGGACTTCCCAGCCTCTAGAACTGTGAGAATTAAGTTTTTGTTATTTATAAATCATCCAGTCTATGGTGTTTTGACACAGCAGCACAAAATGGGCTATGGATACTGGTCTGGGTCCAAACTCTGCTGTGTGCTCTTGGTAATGCTGGTGAGGTCTTTGTTGGACACTGAGGGCCTGGCCTGTCAGGTATTGTGCTGCGGGCTGGGGCCACAATGGCAGGGGAACAAACATGGCCCCGCTCCTCACGGAGCTGGTGTCTAGTTGACTGAGTGTACAGGTAAGCAAACGTATATTAAACAGGTAAACAGGTAAGCAAACGTATATTAAATGTGAATGTGTGTAAACCACAGGGTTGTGGGAAAATTGAAACAGGAGCTCTGATTTGGACTGCGCTGGGGTGTGGACTCTAGGTGGCCAAGTGGGTAAGGAAAGGAGGGGAGGTTGGGTGGGGAAAGTCAAGCATGTCCCAGGAAGGGCACTCAGCTGATACTAAGGCCTGAAGGAGGAGCTGAAGCCAGGGCCCTGGAGCTCAGAGGGCTGGGAGGATGGCGTCCTGATGGCTGAGCAGGGCCTCACCTGCTGTGGGGAGGGACCCAGGTTTTATTCCAAGAGCAAAGGTGAAAATGGCATCGGAGGGCTGTAAGCTGGGAAGTGACATGGCCAGTTTTTGTTTTGTATAAATGTCACTCGATGCAGAGCGGGGCCTAGAGGTGTACTGTGGTCTTAAGCGGAGAACCTGCTGCAGAAAGTTGTTGTATAGAGTTGGCTCCCATACAAATGCAAGATGTATTATCATATGTGGGTCACTACAAGAAAGTTTTTGTTTTTGTTTTTTTCGAGACAGAGTCTCACTATGTCACCCTTGGTAGAGTGCTATGGAGTCACAGCTCACAGCAACCTCAAACTCTTGGGCTTAAGTGATTCTCTTGCCTCAGCCTTCCACGTAGCTGGGACTACAGGCACCCACCACAAAACCCGGCTATTTTTTTGTTGCAGTTGTCGTTACTGTTTAGCTGGCCAGGGCCGGATTTGAACCTGCCAGCCTTGGTGTATATGGCTGGTGCTCTAACCACTGTGCTATGGGCGCTGAGCCTCTATGAAAGTTTTGAGACAGACTGCATTATGGTTGGTCATGTCACGTCCAAAACACACAGTGGGCAGCGTCCCTTCTGATTCATCAGTGTTGCCAGGGGGCTTTATTTGTTTCTGTTTGGGCAGATTTTGTGTTTCTTGATTTTTGTGTATCTCAAAACTTTCATAATGACGCATATATCCTTTGCTACTTAGTATGGTCAAGGAGGAGCTATTATGTCTTCAGAAAAGTCCCCATCTCTAGGTTATAAAATAACTTTGGGGTCAAATCTAGTGTTCAAAGCCACCCACTGCAGGACCCCCCATCACCTTGAAGTTCTCTCCAAGCAGCCTTCAGTGGGAGCTGGAGGTAAGCAAACATTCTCAAGGAACATTCTGAGAGAAACGTGAGGCTCGTGTGTTCTAACTACTAATGACGACTCTCGCATTCAGCCCAGCGTGGAGCAGATGAACGGAAGATGCTGGTTAAAATGCAAAGCGAAGAACCGCAAACTCTCAGGAAAGCCTTGGGGAAAATCACTCACCAAACATACCACTTTCTTTTTGCCTTTTTAAAGAATGTTAAGCTCAAGAGCAACTGTAGTACATTTATTTCTTCATTTCTGTTTTCACTTGATTGAGGAGTTGCCATGGCAACTCAAGAACAGACTACTCACTGCCTTCAGTGAATTGCAAATACACACTTTCCATCTACTGAAAGTTGCAGTGATCCTTGAAAAAAATGGTAATCTTGAGCTGTTCTGTTTTTCTTGGCCCAACAACATTCTCTCTTCCTGGGACTGTGAAGTGGCGGCACTTCATTTTCATGAATGGGAAAGGTAGATCCTCAGGATGGAGGGTCTGGAAATTTCACCAGGACTCAGCCTGGCCAGCCAGCAGCATTCACATGACCGCGTGTGCAGAGCAGGAGGGCAGGCACGGTGGAGAAGCTCCGAGGCACGCAGAAGCAACCAGAAGTAATGTTAGCCCCTTGAGATTTTAGTACCCTGGCGTTTTTTTTTTTTTTTTTTTTTGAGACAGAGCCTCAAGCTGTCGCCTGGGTAGAGAGTGCTGTGTCATCACAGCTCACAGCAACCTCCAACTCCTGGGCTCAAGCGATTCTCCTGCCTCCGCCTCCCAAGTAGCTGGGCCTACAGGCGCCCACCACAACGCCCGGCTATTTTTTGTTGCAGCTGTCATTGTTGTTTGGTGGGCCCAGGCTGGATTAGAACCTGCCAGCTCAGGTGTATGTGGCTGGTGCCTTAAGCGTATGTGGCTGGTGCCTTAAGCGTATGTGACTGGCGCCTTAGGTGCTTGAGCTGTGGGTGCTAAGCTGCCCCCTAATATGTTTTTTGTTTTTTTTTTTTGCAGTTTTTGGCCCAGGCTGGATTTGAACTCACCACCTCCCGTATATGGGGCCAGTGCCCTACTCCTTGAGCCACTGGTGCCACCTGTGAGTTTGTTTTGGAAAAAGAATAAATGCCTTTAAAAAGTGAGGTGCTGATGCTCAGAAATCTGTTTACTCGGATGTTATCTAAGGCTAAGGAAACAGATTCAGCCCGCTCGATTGTTGACTAAAATCCTTTTCTTTACTCCCTAGCCGGGTAAAACCTCCCCTGTTCATCCTTTTGTTCAGATGGATCTGATCTGAGATCAGACTGAATTTGCATAAGCCCTTCTCTATTGCCAGTCACTCATATCACAGTATTTGGCTTGGGGGTTCATCTGGTACAGGAGCCCAAATGTAGGATTCAGCAAGAGTTTTAGTAACTGCAGCAGGACGCTGTGTCCGTGACTGGGTGGCCCTGGTTGGGGTCTGGGTGTATGGGGGTCATCGCAGCCGCTTGGGCATCTTTCTGGGGGCAGGGGACACCCCAGCTTGTTTCTTCCCTTCCTGCAGGTGTCCGTTGCCTTCAGTGCAAATGTGTTTGGATGGAGAGACCTTCGTCTGCCTTAGGGGTTGGGTTTGCCTGGGAGTCGCCATGACAAGTGTCGTGATTCTTTATCTTTCCTTTAGCTTTTTGTTGGATATTTAAGAGTGACCTTCATTTGAGAGAGTTGCAGGAATTATCAGTCTTTAATATTTTATTCTGTCCTGCAGGCACTGAGTTTTCGTTCTTTGTGTGAACATTTGTGTTTGTTTTGTGCGTGAGTGTGCCAGCTATGGGGTACTCAGATTTGCTCCCTGAACGCAGCCCGTTGGGGTATGTTCTCCACGAACTGCTTCCAGTTATGAGCAAATACAATGTAGCAAGATGATTTTCTCTTGTAATACAGCCTGGGGACAATATTCCCTAGATTCAGAAGAAAAATGACCCACACGTGAATCTTTAAATTATGTTTCTATTAAGCAATTAAAACTGTTTTGTGATAGGGAAAGAAAATGAGATGAAATTTCCTATGTAAAGGGTTTTATGCTGTTGCACCAAAATGAGTCTGTACAAAGAAGATACAATTTGATGGCGCATAGGGCTAAAAAACTCAAGCCAAAAGCATTAGAATCTAAGGAATTACAGGAGAAGGATCTTCTGACCAGTGCTCTGAATCCTTCCACCAGGCTGCCAGCACCCCTTGGCAAATACCCACTGAAGTACTTGAATCCCCGACTCCTTCCCAGGCTGACTCTTGATGGACCACGTCTATATAAGCGTTAGGGCACAGAAATGGGTCCAGCTATGGGTAGGAGTCAGGGGAGCCAGCACATGGTCTCACCAACCTGCACTCAACAGGGTGCCAAATTTGGCCCAGAGGCTGGGGCTCCTCCAGCGGGGCAGGTTCTGCCTTTCCCACTCCCAGCTGGAGAGCTAAAGGCCAATGGACACCAGTCGGGGTGATGTGGGTAGACTCCTCATTTCCTACCTTGGATCTGTTTAATTGGAACAATAATAACCCCTCTTATCAGAATGACCCTAAATACACGAGCAAGTTATTCCCTCCACCTTTTTAACATATCAAACTACCTGGGCCGAGATCCAAGCATCAATGAATGTTTACTCATGACTGAGGAACGCTGTGTGGTTATCAAAAAGACAAGTGAGGACACCCATCTGGTTCACCTTGAGGACGGAAATAACTGCCCAGAACCTACTGATGCTGTCCCTATGAGCCATACTGGGATGTCAACAGTGGAGCATTGCCCTTGCTTGAGCAGCATAAAATCGTAGTCTAGAGGGTTTCAAAAAAAGAGTCCTGCAAATGAAAAGCCTCAGGAGGCTCTACAACAACCCCAAAGGCCCCTCCAAGTTTTTAGAATGGTCATATAAGGCATTTAAAAAATGCACCGATGCCAATCCTGAGGCCCCAGGAATTGGAGAATGGTAAATGTGACCTTCATCAGCCACTGTGCCCCAGATATCAGGAGAAAACTGTAGAAAGCAGACAGTGGCCTTGGTCTGCCAATGTCACAGTTGGTAGAGCTTGTTTTTAAGGGTTACAACAACAGAGAGGATGCAAAGGAGCAAAGGAAGATAAAGCAATGGGATTTCTTGCTGGCAATAATGTTTGACCATCTGGCAAACCCATGGGAAGGTGAGAAAGGGAGGATCACAAAAGAAGAAAGAAGGGGCCCTGCTTTGGGAAGGATTCATGTGCATACTGCAAGGATGAGGGATACAAAAAACAATTACCCCAAGCTGAAGGACGTGACTAAGAAAGATAAGACCCCCTCCGTTTGGATGGAAGAGGTAATGGAGGGGGAGAGATATGGATGAAGGATAAAATGCCCGGGCTCCAAGTGACCAGGAGCAGTCTGTCAATCAAGTCCCCTGGGAGCCCCAGGTACAATGACAGTGAGTAACAATGTGACCGACTTTCTTATTGATGTGAGGAGGGGCGGCCACATTTTCTGCAGCTAATGACCACTCGTCCCCTGATTCAAAGGGGACTGTGATGGTCACAGAAGTGTCAGGGGAAGCTGGAACTCGCCCCTTCCATGACCTTTAGATTGTCATTGTAGAGACACAAACCCTAGTTTTCTCTACATGCCTGAATGTCCTGCTGCCTCCTGGGTCAGGATTTACTTGCTAGATTAAGTGCTCAAATTAATTTTTTCCCCTGGACACCTGGTTCTACCTGGGCCTGGCTGTGCCTTGCACATACCGAGACGACAGCCAGATGACCGAGCTGCTTGTGACATACATGAAAAATTCTGACTGAGGCAAGAAGGGAGAGCATGTGGGCAGATGGGAAACCAGGCTGGTTCATAATCACTGACCCAGCGAGTCATCTTGAAAAATCTTCAGGAGATAACTAACCCAGGACGGTATCCATCAAGTGAGAAAACACAGGAGGGACTACGACTCCTACGGGAAGTTTCCAAAGCAAGGTCTCACTCGCCCGCTGTTTCTAAAATGCAAATTTGACGGCACCTCTCCTTCAAGGCTACCAGGGACTTCCCACTCCTGTCGCTTGCAATGCCCTGGCCCATCCTGTCCCACCCAGGCCGCCCATCCTCCAGGTTCATCTGTGCCATGGCCTGTTCATATGCATTCTCCTGGCTGTTCCTCGCATATATGATTTAGCTAGCCCATTATCTTTACCTGGCACGACCTGTCTAGCTACCCGCCCAGCTCCTCTTACCAAAAGACTCATTTCAAGTCTGAACTCAAGAGCCCCTCTCCTTTCTCCCCTTGGAATTATCCCGCTGGTCCCCCATGTGCTCATACGGCATGTTGGATCTCTGAGATGGTGCATGTTACGTCACACCCAGTCCTATATTAGAGCTAGGTGTGGATTTTATTCATTTGTTCACCTTTCGTGATGCCTTGAACATAGAAGGGGCAGAGTGAGTTAACCCGTAGCACTTCTATAATTCTCAACACAGTGGGTATGTATGGGGCTGTCTGCTTAGCACCCATCATCCTGCCTCTAGAATGTGACCTTGGCCACAGGTGACTGGACCAGGAGTGCACCTCAACCAAGCCTGGACAATTAACATCCTTCCTTGGGAATTTAGAAAGAAGTGCTGACTGGACCTGTTGGTAGAGACTCTACCATCATGTAAAACTGACTAGCAGAAGAAAGAGGCTTGTAAAGACAGAAAAAGGAAGGAGAGCCTAGAAGGGACTCAAAGTGCAGGGAAATTCTTGACAGCATTTTAGCCAATGGCTCCGCATTGTTCCTGGGGCGCAGGTGCACTCCTTGGATACAGGAGGGGCCCTGAAGTTTTGTACTAAGTTTAGCTTTTTGCTAAAGCTTAAACAACCTGCAGAATCTTAAGTGAAACACACAGTGAGGAAACGTTTTCCAACCGCTTGCCTTTCCCAGGAGACTGAGATCTTTGAAGGCAAGGACTAAGTGAATTTTGATTATTTTTTGTAACCCCAGAATCTGGTGTGAGAATTGGCATTTAGTAAATGTTCAATATGTGCTTGTTGAATTGACATATTGACATTTTCCTGAATCAAATGAGATGACATTTAAAACCCTAAAGTACTCAACCAATGTGAACCAAACTTCTTATCAGGCTAACTGTGCGGAGTCTCTTCCCCTATGCCCTCCTCTCCCGAGGAGAAGAAAGTATTCTAGGGACTTCTCAGTCCTCAGAAGTCAGGCAGGGAGGAGCAGGTGCTGGTTACTGGGCCCCCTCGAACATCAGGAGGGAAGAAGGTCCCCCCTCCAACTTCTATCACTTGTAATGCTCAATCTAAGTGTAGGGCAGTACCATTAGAAACTGGATTCTTGGGTACACTGTAGAAAGATTTGATACTAAACTGCAAGTAAGTCAGAAGGGCCATCATTAAACTAGTGAAAACAAAAAATTTCAAGATAACTTCAAGCACTGCAGAGCTTCTAGTTTAGCAGAATTGAGACCAATCACTTTTCTCTGTTAAAGTAGGATTCAAGTTTTCAGTAGTAATTATCTTCTTAGACTATCACAATAATATTTTCAACAAACCCAGTTTTGTTATTTTAATGTATAGGAAATAATACCACTGTATTTACTGAGTATGATTCTGGAGTTGAGTTTTAGGAAACCTACAAAATAACCAAATTCTTGTGTTTTTTCTACTTTTGTGCAGCTATTTAAAAATAGGGAGGAAGTATACTTATTATTGACAGAGACTCACAACACATTGACTGAATAGACAGGTACTTAAATAGGTATACTGTGATTTCATTTTTATAAAAATGTATACAATTGATAATAAAAATTAAAATGTTAACATGTTACATAGCTTACACTGGGTGCATGGCTGTAGATGCTTTTCCTTTACTTTTTGCTTTTCCTTTTAAATATCTATATTTTATAATTTTTATACAATAAAGATATATTTCTCAAGTAAAAGTATTTTAGACAGAAAATTCAGAGCTCCCGTATAAATCATCCATCCCTTTATACATCCATCCAACAAGTATCTGTCAAGCCTGCAAAACGTGCCGGAACACTTAACTCAGGTCAGGGTGGTGAAAGAAATCCTTGGCCTGATCGCCTTCTTGTTTGAAAGCTCTAATGCTACTAGTTTATGATGTGGGTAATACAGACCATCAGTCTCTGGTCCATGACTTCTGAATAAGAACTTATGGCAAAATAGGAAATACTTTTGGAAAGCAGAAAGTCAGAAATGCTTTTCTAAAGACTATGGGTTGTCTTCCTGTAAAGAAAACTTCCTACTCTTCAAATAATGTCCCCAAACTTTATTTATTTATTTATAGAATTAGAGGTATACGTATGAATTGTATACCGGTGTCTGTTTTTTTTTTTTTTTTTTAGGGACAGAGTCTCACTTTATCACCTTGGTAGAGTGCTGTGGCATCACAGCTCACAGCAACCTCCAGCTCCTGGGCTTAGGCAATTCTCTTGCCTCAGCCTCCCGAGTAGCTGGGACTACAGCATCCACCACAAGGCCCGGCTATTTTTTTTTTGTTGTTGCAGTTTGGCCGGGGCTGGGTTTGAACCTGCCACCCTTAGTATATGGGGCCGGCGCCCTACTCACTGAGCCACAGGCGCCGCCCCGGTGTCTGGGTTTGTAGTATACCCTCCATCCAAATAGTGTGCACTGCCCTGATAGGTAGTTTTACTTCCCTTACCTTCCTCTCATTTTCCCCTCTTCTGAGGCTCCAACATCTGCTTTACTACTCTGTTTGCCCCGCTTACTCTTAGCTCAGCTCCCACTTATAAGTGAGAAGATATGGTATTGGGTTTTCCATCCTGAATTACTTCACTTAGGATAAAGGCCTCTGGTTCTGTCCAGGTTGCTGCAGAAGACATTATTTTATTTTTTTAAACCAGTCTTTGGTTGATGGGCACTTAGGTTGGTTCCTTGTTTTTGCAACTGTGAACTGGGCTGCAATAAACATGTAATTGTGTGTTTGTCTTTTTGATGTAATGTTTTCTTTTCCTTTAGGTAGATACTCAGCTGTGGGGTCACTGGAGCAAATGATAGACCTACTTTTAGTTCTATGAGAAATTTCCATACTATTTTTCATAGAGGTTGTACTAATTTACATTCTCACCAACAGCCTATATTAGCCTTGGCAATTGTATTAGTAAAGATTATAAGTTCTATTTCTTTAAGATATGATGAAATGTATTTTAATGAATCAGAATCACAAATATTAATCGTTAAGCAACGATTCCTAGTTCAAAAAACTCAGGAAAGATGTAAGCAGTGTCTCTTCTTCTTGTTTCCTCCTCCAGCACCTTTTACAAATAATGATGATGGTGATGGCCATCATTGAAGCTCTGCTGTGCGCCGGACACCCTGCTAGCTGCTGGGGAGCACTGAACAAAACAGTGCTCAGTAAGTACCTGTTAAATCTGCGGTTCTCAGAGTGTGGTCCCTGGGCCGTCGGCAGCATATGGGAATTTGTCACAAATGCAGATTCTTGGACTTTACTTCAGACCCACTGGCCCACCGCCTGGGTGGGGTCCAATAGAAACCAGTGCTGCAGGTAATTCTGGTGCTCCCATAGGTCTGGAAGCACAGGTTGCATGAACAGATAAAGTCAGGGGATGGTTTCCGCCTCTGTGGACCACAGAGAAGTAAGGGACAATGACAGATCCCAACTCCGGCTGCCCTAGGGGAGTTCAGAATGCTGGAGAGCTGTTACAGGCTGGGGAGGCAAGCGGGGGCCTGACCACTTAGAAACTCGTCATCCACGTGAGGAGTTTGAAATTTTTTAATTTCAAAGTTTTTAATGAGTGATAAAATTCGATCTATTTGAAAAGAAGAGTACTGGGGTTACTGGGGTTCTTTAGAAGAAGGGGATGGGATACATGTGGACAAAAAGGGACCCAGGTCCCAGGACCCAGGAGGGAGGCCAGAGGCTGGAAATAAGATTAAAGTGTGCTTATGTGGCAGCTGGACCACCAAGTCCCCTTGTGGCGAGGAACCAACAACCAAGATCCTGTTCCCTGGGCAAGATGTTGGAAGTTACTTATTTAGGAAAAGCACAGTGTGTGTATTCTGGCATCAGACACCTACTGGGAATGGCCAGTTGCTGCCTATGGCAAACTAATTCTGCCCTCCCTCCAAGAAATCCAAGTCCAAATCCTCAGAAGCTGTGGCAGAAGGGACGCTGCAGTGGTGAGTGAGTCTCCTGACTATCCAGGGTTGGGTCCCAGGGATCTTAGAGAGAAGCGGCCAGAGGTCAGAGTCAGAGTGGCGATGCGATAACAGAAGCAGGCGGCAGAGAGAGAGAAGCAGAGAGGGATCAGAAGAGGCTGTGCTGCTGGCCGCAAGACAGCGGCTGGGCGTCAAGGTCAGGCATGCAGACAGCCTCTAGACGCTGGAAAATACCAGGAAACAGAGCTGCCCTGGAGCCTCCCTGCCTACGGCTCCAGAACTGTAAGGTGCTGAGTTCGTACTGTTTAAGTCCCTAGGTTTGTGGTAATTGGTGACCAGAGACAGGAATCTGACAGTATGCCGGACTGAGGCCTCCACGGCGAGCACTGAGCTGTCAGCTGCCCTACTCTTCACAGACGTGGACAGCCACGGTTCTGCAGACTTGGGAGGAAACCTGTAAGTGTGAGGGAAAGATGTCCAGATAAACAAAAAATAAACCCAAAGGAAACAAAAGTGACACACTAGATGAAGAAAATTTAGAAAGCAATCTAAACATTACCATTCTGAGAAAGATAGGAGAAGATATTACATCCATAAAATAAGAAAAGCATTACAGTGTGAGAACGGAACAGTCAGAGAAGGAAGAATGCTTGAAAATTAAACAGAGGGCAGCTGGAATACATTCTGTAGGATAGTCTGAAGGAGAAAATGAAGAATTTAACATCTTTAACATAAGGATGTAGTAGAAACATAAGGTAGAAAATGAGACAACAAGAATGAAAGGATCAAACAGGAAGCCTAATGCCTGAGTCTAAAAAAGAAACCGCAGAGGATGGAAAATGAGCAAGAAACGTCCCTAAACAGGCTGGCGCCTGTGCCTCAAGCGCTAACGCGCCAGCCACATACACCTGAGCTGGTGGCTTCGAATCCAGCCTGGGCCTGCCAGACAACAATGACGGCTGCAACAACAACAGCAACAACAACAACAACAAAATAGCCCGGCGTTGTGGCAGGCATCTGTAGTCCCAGCTACTTGGGAGACGGAGGCAGGAGAATCGCCTGAGCCCAGGAGCTGGAGGTTGCTGTGAGCTGTGACACCAGAGCACTTCACCCAGCTTGAGGTGACAGCTTGAGGCTCTGTCTCAAAAAAATCCCTATAAAATGCCCCACATTGAAAGGTCACAGCAAATCCAAATGCCCAGCCTAGTAAATGAAAAAGAGACCCACAGGTGTCAGTTCCATCACCAGGACACCTCAGGTGTAAAGAGAGGATTTTTTTTTTTTTTTTTTTTTTTTTTTTGGTGATAAATATTAATCTCCTGTTTTGGTAAATACTATTAAGTCCTTTTGGAAAACATAAATGAAACAAGATAGCTATGTTCTGGTCTACAGAATTTAAATGTATGTTATTTGAATGCAGTCATTTTCAGAGTAATTAAAAGATGATGAAAATAAAAATGACTAAAGCCTGTGGGAATACAGCTAGCCAGATACGTCATGAGAAGAGTAACAGTACTCCCTCCCGCCCCCAGTTATTGGTTCATAGAGAGAGACACAGACAGGGACAGAGAGAGTGAATGTCTAGACTCCTGGGGTGGATGGAATGATATTGTCTAAAAGGGAGTCGAAGTGATAAATCTCATGATTCCAATCACCTTTGGTAGGTAATCATTATGTTTAAATATTTAAAAGGATGACTTTAGTGATAGCAATTTGGAATTGCATAATAAAGTTGAAGAAGCACAGACCCATTGAAAGAATGGCTGGTTGGCTGGCCAACTGTCCTCATGTTGTTTGTGAGGCAGCTGACACCAGCAAGCTGAGCTGATCCCCCAACTTCCCATTCACCCCACAGAGAGATTTAGGTGAGGAAAAGATTTAGCAGAGGCAAAAGCCAACCCCTTTCCGTTTCCTCCCCTGCAATTTGTAATAGAAAAACTCCTACACAATTGAAAAAGAAGACAGTATCAGGATGTTTGTTGCACCAAATTTATAATGTTCAAAATTGGAAGCAACCTAAACGCTCACTGTTGGAAGAATGGATAATGAAGTTGTGCTCTAATGTCATAGTGGATGCTGTATTACAGACGAAGTGAATGAAGCAGACGTCCATTATCAGCATGATTGCGCAAACACACCCACTTTCAGCAGGATGCAGACAACATGGGACAATTGAAACACACAACAAAACCCTTTACATCAATCAGATACACATTATTTATGCAACAATCAATAAATATGTCTTGAATTCCTGCTATTCCAGATGTTCTAGGTGCTGGTGATGTATCAGTGAACAAAGAAAAGTACTTGCTTGCCTGGACCTTATATTCCAGAGACATACGTACACTTGAGTGGAAATATAAAGACAGATATGGGATTGAGAAACACTGAATTCAGAACAGCAGACGTCTCTGGGGAGGACCAGAAAGTGTGATCAGAGGCAGTGAACAGAGATTTTCAGTTATTTGCAGTGTTTCATTTCTTAAACTGGGAAGCAGGCGAAAGATGCTTGTTATATCCTTCTCTGTAGTGTTAGTCTGCCTGAAATAGCTTATAAAATCTATTTCTGTTTCCGAGTTTCGCTTCTACAAAGTTCTCTTATTCCTGTAAAAACATGTTTTCCTCCACAGGTAACAGTGAGATCAAGTGAAACATAAGAAGATTAATGGAGATGTTCTCGGCACTGGCTGTAAGCCTGTGTGTTTGGAAATTATAAGAATTCTTGAATGTTTTGAACAAT
The DNA here is from genome assembly GCA_963574355.1 of Loris lydekkerianus. Taxonomy (NCBI): domain Eukaryota; kingdom Metazoa; phylum Chordata; class Mammalia; order Primates; family Lorisidae; genus Loris; species Loris lydekkerianus. The sequence goes on along the minus strand of CAUYPK010101105.1, from coordinate 29,445 downwards.
GCTATTGTTTCCAGAAGGGCACGGAAGCACAGGCATGTGCCAGGCCCCATGAGACTTAGTAACTGCTCACGGAACACAGGACTGAATGTGGACCTAGCTTTTTTTCATGTTGTGTGTCCTAGTGGCACCATTTAATCTGGCTTGGCCACACGAGTGGCTGGTACTTTGGAGGACTAGCTCATTGATCAGTGGAATGCAGATATTTTAATGTTTAATATACTCTGCATCCTGAATCATGAGGGACTAAATTGGACCCTATTTGACAGCTTATTTCAAACAATTTAATATTCACAGCTGTATCTAAAAACCTTCTTCTCTAAAACACTTTACCCCATCCATAATTCTTGCTTTGTTATGGAAGTGTTTCTAATTAGAAATGGAAATACTGTGACACTATCCTTTTTGCCATTTGGCCCTTATTACTCCTAGGGGGATAATCAGGGATTTAGGCAAAATTCACGTGCAATGATGTGCGGGGCAGCATTATTTATTACAGTGAAAAGATGAAAAGAAAATAGATGCCCCATCTATTTTCTTCCGTAAGGGAATTACGAAAATAAATTAGATTCCCTTTCGTAAGGGAATTACGAAAATAAATACAGTATTCCTATAGAATCATCTTTTTAGTGCTATTAAACATGTATTTACAAAAACATTTGATGACATGGGAAATTCTATATTAGCAAATGAAACAAATCTGATTATAGCTTTATTGAAGATCTAACAGTCAAGCAAATAATCCATAATGTTAATTTTCTTTTCTATACTTTTTGTAAGTTTTCAAATTTTTAATAGCATATCATTTATCTTTTATAAATAAGAAAAGGGTTATTAAATTTAAGAAAATAGAGAAGTGGAAGGGTACTACCTGCTGAGAGATGCAATCACAGACTTACAATTCTTACAGACTTACACATCCCTTTATATGGCTCACTCATTTTATAAGCCTGTGAAGGGATTAACTCCTATGATTGCAAATACTAGAATAAAATTCAAGCTTTTTTTTTTTTTTATTGTAAGAAGGTTTCTGAAGGTGGTTATTGTAGATTCTGAGGCAGCAGCCTGCTTTATTGGAAAGAGATGAACTCGGAGTGAAGATATCATTAGTTGTATGACCTTGGGGATAATGACATTGTCCTCCCTTCCTTCCTCTTTCCTTCAGAGTTGTGACTATGAAACCAGATCAGGAGAGCTCTTGGCACAGGACAGGCACTTAATAAAAGTTGTTGACTCTGATTTTTACTCTAGGTTATGAATATATAGTAAAGAACTAGAAGTTTTAGGGTGGTGTTCTCAGCTGATTTTCCCCCAGACAAGAAAAATTACAAAGCAGAGGTTTTTTTGTTTTGTTTTGTTTTGTTTTTTGAGATAGAGTCTCACTATGTTGCCCTCAGTGCTGTCATAGCTCACAGCAACCTCAAACTCTTGGGCTTAAGCGATCCTCTTGTCTCAGCCTCCCAAGTAGCTGGGACTACAGGTGCCCACCACAACGCCCAGCTATTTTTTTGTTGCAGTTGTCATTGTTGTTTAGCAGACCCAGGCCAGGTTCAAACCCACCAACCTCAGTGTATGTGGCCAATGCCCTAACTACTGAGCAACAGGTGCCAAGTCGAAGTAGAGGGATTTTAAAAGAAGTGTTGCTGCATTTACTATTTAGAACCAAGTTCTTCATGAGTCATCAAGCTTCTCAGTTAAAGACAGCCTACACGAACAAACAGCCCCAGACCTACTACCAAACAGCTTGCCTCTAGCGTCCATCCCATATGCTCCTCTCTGGGGCCATTCCCATGGCCAACCTCGTGGGAAGTTCTAGCACAATTATCAGAGAGGTGAATGGCTCTTAACTGCCTTGATTCCTCTCCCCCCTCCACCAGCACTCTATTTTCCTTTGGCTTATGGAGCTGAATGCGGCTCTCTGGTTTTCCAAAGTCCTTTGTCCCACGAGGACTACCCTGAAGTACAGAACAGTGGTTGGAATAGCCTCCGTGATGTCAGAATGCCTGGGTAGATCCTCGACATGTTACTTAACATGCCTGAGACTCAGTTTTCCATCTACAAAATGGGAATAATGATAAATCCTCATAAGGTTGTGGAGAAATTTATTTAATGTACGTAAAGTACTTGGAATAATGACTGAAACATAGCACGCGACAGATGTCAGCTATTGTCACTACTATTCCTTCAGGTTCTTGCTGAAAAATCCCTCACACATTCAGGGCCAGAAGGCAGCCTGCTAGGTCAGGCACACACTGTGCAGGTCAGGAGCACAGATTTTGGTATTGGGTAAAGGTGAGTTATGTGATGTTCCAGTCACTCGCTGGGGGTGTGACCTGGAGCAAGTTGCTTAACATCGCTAAGCCTCCACTGGAACCTGGCAGGGTTGTAAAATAACTGAGAAGTGTTTGGCACTGTGTCTGACCTGGAGCAGGTACTTAATACATTTTACCTGTTATTATTACCTCATATTATCACATTTAATCCTCACAATCCCCCCACTTTGCAAGTGAGGAAACTCTGGCACAGGGGAGTTCAAGGCCCCACAAACAGCAAGTTGTAGTAGATCCAGAACCCAAGCCCAGGCAGACTGATTCCCCAGCCCATGATCTTAACCCCTGGTCACCCCGTACACTGCCACCTCTGCTTAAAGGACAAGGAATTCATTCAGGCTGCAGGGCTGATGGCCGACAATGACTTCATTTGTTTCTACTCTTCCTAGCAGGGTTACTGTTTAAAAGAAAACGCCTATGAATTCTTGGTACTTGATAACACAAAGATTTTCACTAGTCTGATTTTTAAATCTGAAGAGGATTGTACAATATTCTAAGATGATGGAAAATGTATTCAGCTGCAGTTACATTTGCTTAAGTGATGTAAACTCATGTTGAAAATTGAGAGAGATATTCTGGTGACACCCCCCCCCCCCCATCCTAATTGCCTAGGGATGGCATTTCAGGTACTGAGGCAGTTTAGTAACTAGTACATAGACAGTCCCGGCTATATTTAGACATTTCTGGGACGGTGATGGTGGGAGTTGATGTTTTACACATACACACCTCCTTCGGCCCTTTCTTAAATATGTCGACTCATAGATGGAAAGGACTTTAGGAGGCATATAATTTTCCCACCCAGTATAAAAATCACTTTAAAAAAAAAAAAAAAAGGTTCCCGAAGAATTGTTAGCTAGAATTTATTTGAATATCTTCAAGGAGGTATGCAATTGGATAACACAAGTTAGAAAAATACATGTTGGTCTGAATTCGTACATTGATCAATTTATATATTTAATCATTCAGATCAATTTATACATTGGTCTGAATTTCCATCTCTTTGTAAATTCCACCTGTAGAGCCCAGTTCTCTGTTCCATGGTCATACAGAAGTTTATCCCCCTCTTCGAGTGTGATATAGTCCCCTACAGATAAGGGACTTCTTTCTGGACACAGAGTCTTACTCTGTTGCCCAGGCGAGAGTGGGGACTTGCTTTATCATACAGTTAACTATGCAGCCTGCGTCAGGCGCTGTGCAAGGTATTAGGAGCACAGCTGTGAACAAGAGCACACACTCTACCTAACAAACATGGAGTGGACAGGCCAGCAAGATCCTGGTCAGTCTTCCTGTCCCCAGTAGTTGTTCTTTTCCACTTAGAAATTTCCAGATTGTCTAACCCCTTCTTGTGTGATAGTTTTTTGTTGTTGTTGAGACAGAGTCCCACCCTATGCCCTGAGCAGAGTGCAATGGTGTTATAGCTCACTGCAACCTCAGACTCGGGCTGTGGGCATCCTGCTGCCTCAGCCTCTGGAAGCCGCTGGGATTACAGGTGCTCACTGCTGTGCCCAGCTGGGTTTTTCTTTTTCTTTTTTTACGAGTTGGGGGTCTTACTCTCACTCAGGCAAGTCTTGAACTCCTAAGCTCAAACAATTCTCCCTCCTCATCCTTCCACAGTGCTGGGATTACAGGTGTGAGCGCCCAGCTGTGTTACAATTTTTTGATCTGACAACATCCTAGCTACTCTTTTGAAAAACATGTAAATTAAATAATTTCATTATTGCCATGCGAAATCATTTTATGCCTTGCTCTCTGTTTATAACATCCGGATTCTTCCTCGTGTTCTCTTTGTGTTTCTTCTTCATTCTGTTTATTTCTGAACAAGTATTTCTGAATTGCCCTCTTATAATTTGTTAAGCATTATGCAAGGAGTTGAGGAATTATGGTGAAGAAGACACTGTTGGTAGCCTGGGCCATAATCTACTGGGGGGAGAAAGACACGTGCCAAGGAGTCCTAATTCCCAGGATGGCGACATGGGAACAAGGGCTGGGAGGAGAAGGGAAAACGCTGCCCGAAGTTTTCAGAATGGCACCGGAATCCCAAGTAAATGCCTTATTTGTGCTCTTTTGTTATTTTATTCTTCTTTGTGTGATATTAAATGTATTTCTAAGAGGGTTCTTTCACAATCTGGAGACATAAAGCAATTGCTCTATAGTGTATTTTCTATCTAAATCCAGAAGAGGACACGAGGAACGCACAGTAAACCATCCTCATGCTAAGTCTCGTTTATGTAGCTTTGTGGATCTTGCTTTTCATCTGATAGGAAGCCTTTAGAAGAGTCAACTCGTAAATCCTCACGCTTTCCTCTCCATTTGAAAGATTTGGAAACTGAGACTCAGAGGAGTAAGTGGCTATGCCTAAAGGTACAAAGCAGAACTCAACCCTACCCCGGCCTCTGAGCCTGCAAGTCTTCGCTTGCTCTACTCATGACCACTGTCCCTAATAAAAACGTGAATTCAACAGAAAATTGAAGTGAAGATGTATAGTGTAACCCAAAACCCAGGCAAAAGAGAAAGACACTTTGCGGTAGGTGGACAATGCCAATTCTGCTCCTTAGCGACTGCCTCCGAGGGACAAAGGGCGGGCGGCCTCATCACATCTCTCCCTAACTACCCACGTTTAAGTCCGGGTAAGCTTGTAATCCTGTGTTTGCTTTTAGACTGGGTTTTCAGGGCTTTGCAACCCCCCCCCCCCCTTACTTCTGTAAATACATAATAATCCCAGAAGGTAATATGGTTTTCCACCAATAACAGTTTCTTCTCTTTTAAGGCTCTAAGTAATAATAGCAGATGATGGGTCACACCTGAGTTCTGTTTCCTTTTCTTTATTAGGCATTGATAATATTGTGTTATCATAAATATTTTCATTTTGCTTTCAAAATGACATGGCATTCAAGGTTATTCCGGTTAATAAGATGTTACAGGAGCCATGAAATTAATTATAAAACCTATCTGGCAAGAATAATAGGGTTTTTGAAAAGAGAAAAGCAAACAGTCTCTACTGAGTAGTTCTTATGGTTTTACCCCTGGAGTATATCCTATTGCTTTGAAACGAACAATTCTATCAGTTTTCATTTCCTTCTGCAGAGATTTCTCCCACATCTTTGTGATGGAGCATGCCAGACCTGCATAGTGACGAGGCATTTATTTTACCTCCTCAGAGTGGAAATCTATTGAATTCCTGCCTCAAAATTGTCAGACTAAGGGATAAAACACCGTTGTTTAATATTTAATATTTATACTGAAGGTAGGAAGGATGTTCCTAATTTTGCAGTCAAGAATAGTGAACATACATCAGTATTAATTTATGAGGTTTAAAAATGGGACTTGTCTTTGATTCTTACAGAATCAATTAGCCCTAATTCCTCATGGTCAATGGAGACAGCCAGGAAGTGCTGGCTGCCTGAACCTGCAGCAAGCATTTTTGCTTTAGGGAAAGCTAGACTGACACCTTTATGACCTTTGTCCCTCTCCAATGTCCCTGCTCTCATCTTTCCAGTAGGCTGTCAGTGTCTTTCATGACTAAATTGCTTCCTGCAAAGCTGAGAGGCCAACCTGGTGACTCCAACTTGCTGGCTTCAGCTGACCCTTGTAGGACTTTCCACAAAAACCTGACTTGCCTATTAGAACAGGACTTACTTGCCAGTTACAACTTCCTATGAGCACTGTGTAATTGAAATACATTGCCTTGGGCATGGCATTATTTTAAATCAGCTTTCCAAATTTGGCTATACAGTCTAATGCATACTTTGGCTAAATGTAATATTCCTTGGCTTGGAACTTGAATATCACTATGGAAATTCAATTAAACATACACACACACCTCCCAGGCCCCCACAATAAACTCTGTGGTCTATTCTGCCAGGAAATGTGGCACTGTGTTTTTTTGCTTTTTTTTTAAATTTTTTCAAGACAGGGTTTTGCTCTGTTATCTGGGCTCGAGTCAGTGGCAGTCATCACCCACTGCAACCTTAGGCTCCTGGGCTCAAGAGAGCATCTTCTCTCAGCCTTCCGAGTAGCTGGGACTACAGGTGTGCATGACCACACTTAGGTAATCTAGCTTTCTTTCCTTTCTTTTCTTTCTTTCTTTTCTTTCTTTTCTTTCTTTTCCTTCCTCCCTCCCTCCCTCCCTTCCTTTCTTCCTTTCTTTTGAGATAGGGTTTTGTTATGTGGCACAGGCTGGTCTCAAATTCCTGGCCTCCAGCAATCCTTTTATCTCAGTCTCCCAAAGTGCTGGAATTACAGGCATAAGCCAGTGTGCCTGGCTGGCATCATGGTTTTATTCATTAAGTATATTTGGATCCTTATAGAACCAGATAGCTTTGCAGCTGAATTCTGTTAAACTTTTAAAAATGAGTTAATACCAACACTTCTTACACCCTTCTAAAAAAGACAAAGATATCACAAGAAAAGAAAACTACAGGCCCGTATCTCTGAACATTGATGCAAAATCTTCAATAAAATTTTAAATAAAATTCAACGACACATCAAAAACATTCTGTAGTAGTCAGGTGCAGCGGCTCATGCCCGTAATCCTAGCCCTCTGGGAGGCTGAGGCGGGTGGATTGACAGAGCTCATGAGTTCGAGACCAGCTTGAGCAACAGTGAGACCCGTCTCTAAAAATAGCCGGGTGTTGTGGTGGGTGCCTATACTCCCAGCTACTTGGGAGGCTGAGACAAGAGAATTGCTTGAGCCTAAGAGTTTGAGATTGCTGTGAGCTATGACACACAGCATTCTACTGAAGGTGACACAGTGAGAATCTGTCTCAAAAAAAATAAAAAGAAAAAGAAAAAGATTATGTATCACGATCATGTGGGATTTATTCCTGTCGTGCAAGGCTGGTTTAACCCACCCAGATAAATAAATGAGATGTATCATATTAATGAACTGACAGACAAAAAGCACACGATTATATCAATTGATGTGGAAAAAGCATTTGATATAAAAATAAACTCAAAATGGATCAAAGACTTAAAAGTAGGTCTGGGCTAGACATGGTGGCTCGCACCTATACTCCCAGGACTTTGGGAAGTCTCAGAGGATGGATCACTTGAGGCCAGAAGTTGGTGATCAGCCTAGACAGCATAGTGAGGCCCTGTCTCTACAAAAAATTAAAAGAATTAGTTGGGTGTGGTGGTTCACACCTGTAGTCTTAGTTGCTTGGGAGGCTGCAGTGAGCTATGATGCCACTGCATTCTAGCATAGGCAACAGAAGAAGACCATGTCTCAAAAAAAAAAAAAAAAAAAGTCTGAAACCATGAAACTACTAGGAGAAAACATAGGAGAAATGCTTTAGGACACTGGTCTGAGTAAATATTTTATCATTCAGAGCTCAAATGCACCTGTAACAAAAGCAAAAACAGACAAATAGGATTACATCAAAATAAAAAGCTTCACAGGAAATCATCAACAGAGTGAAGAGACAATTTGTAGAATGAAAATATTTGCAAGCAATTCATCTGACAAGGGATTAATATACAAAATTGCAAATGACTGAATAGCAAAAATCAAAAATCTCGATTTAAAAATGGGCAAATGAGCTGAACAGACAATTCTCAAAAGAAGACATGCAAATAAATGGCCAAGGTATATATATATATATATATAAAAAAATCAACATTGCTAATCATTAGGGAAATGCAAATCAAAATCACAATGAGACTCCATCTTAGCACAGTTAGAAGGGCTGGCTAGTGGAAATATAAATTAGTATAGCCACTATGGAAAATAGCACGGAGGTTCCCCCAAAATAGAAGTGTCATGTAATTCAGCAATTCCACTGCTGGGTATGGATCCCCCCAACAAAGAGGAAACCAGCATATTGAAGGGATATCCTGCATTCCCAATGTGTATTACAGCACTATATGTAATAGCCGAGATGTGGAACCCATCGAAGTATCGGTCAACGATGAATAGATCAATAAAATGAGGTCTATATACACAGTGGGCTATTATCCAGTCATAACCAGAATGGACTTCTGTCATGTGCAGTGGCGTGGATGGAGGCAGAGGACAGTACGTTCAAGTCAAATAGGCCAGGCACAAAAAGACAAAGACCACATCCTCTCACTCGTATGTGGGAGCTGAAAAAGTAGGGTAACTAGAATTAATAAGTCATTGCACATTTCAAAATAGCTAGAGGAGGTTTGGAACCTTCCCAACACAAAGAAATGGTGTGCTTGAGGTGGGGGGCATCCTAATTTCCCTGATTTGATTATTACACATTGCATGCATGTATCAAAATAGCACATGTTCTCATTAAACATGTACAGCTATTGTGTCACAATGAAAAATGATGGAATCCTAAATTTTCCTTTACAAACCTTTCCTTTATCTCTCTGAATGTGCACGCGGATTTTTATAGCACATGTATTCCCTTAGTAATGCCATTCCCAAACAGGTGTCATTACCTTTTGGAGAGTTTCTCTGTCATCGAGGATGATGTACATGGTGTCAGAAGTGAGAGGGAAGTGAGCTCCTCAGATAGCCCATGGTGTGTGGCCTGGTGACCCCTGAGCCTGTCCCACTCTGCTTCTGTGAACTGTCTTTTCTCCCCGATGACTCTCCCATCAGAATTTCTGACTTCCTCCCTTTGGTGAGTTCTTTTTGACTTTATTCAGGGTCTGATTTGGTTATGAGGCCCCCTTCATAATGGGCCTTGCATCCCTCCTAGGATAATAAAACACTTGTCTTTTCTGGAACCCCCTTTCTGGTATAAGGACAAGGTTCTGGTTTGAGTCCTCTGGTTTCTAGAGAGTGGACATTCTCCTCTGTGACCCATGTCTTTTCTGGTGAGTTCACTCTAGGTCTGCATTAGTGGCTTTGATGGGTTTGCATATGCCTGGCTTAAAATTCTTGTGCTTTGGTTATGCGCATTTATAAATAATTTGTACCTTTTATGCCTTCACCCCCGCACCCCCCTGCCTGCTTTTGAACATCTCAGAGCAAAAATAAACATTCTAACGGGGGGGAGCGTGCTAATTAAAAGCCACTGGAGTTGCTGCCCTTATCTAAAACACCAGTCCAGGGCGGTGCCTGTGGCTCAAAGGGGTAGGGCACCGGCCCCATATGCCAGAGGTGGTGGGTTCAAACCCAGCCCCAGCCAAAAATAAAAAATAAATAAATAAAACACCAGTCCAAACTCCTGACATTCCCTGTCAAAATTTATAGCTTTTTTGTGTGTGTTTTTTGCTCTCGAGAGATTAGTAACAAACAGAATGGGATTCTCAAACATTAAGGCATGCCAGGTTTTTTGGGACTCCAGCTGACTACATGGCTTTCCTTTCTGCATGTTTTAAAATCAATGGTTATCTTTGGCATAATTCAAATCACCAAGCTTGTTTTTCTTGTTACCAAATTAAGAAAATGTAACTATAGAGCTAAAATAAAATGCTGGTATGTAGAGGCGTCTAACTCCTTTTATCTTTCTATTTCTCACCCCCCCACCCCCCTTCTCTGCTTACTCAGAATCAGTTGGCTTCTTCTAGTAAGATAATCTATTTTTGCTAATTTCCAAAGCCACTTGGAAGTTTTTCTTGGGGCATTTCAGCAAGATAAGAGAAAGGAAGAAAGGGCTTTCCAATTATAATAGCTCCGTGGCAACGAACAACCTAGACTTTTCCACGTTTAAGAGTCATGCCTTCTGGAAATGTAAATTTAGTTTTGCCTAGCTAACAACTGCTTGGTATGATTTAACAATTACTGTGGTTAATTAAAAGACTGACTGTCTAAACATGAAAGAACCAAACGTTTACAAAAATTAGTCTCTCAGATCCAACAGGTCAAGATCTTAAACTCAGAGTAATACTGTATTTCTGTGTGGCATAAAAATTCTGCTTCGGCTGCTACACAAGATCCAGGAAAAGCTGGGAGAAAAAAAAAATCTGTAAATACGTTTTTCTAAAATGCTTCCCTGTCTGCATTGACAAATGAAGCAAACCAGGCAAGCCAACAAAAAGATAAATTTGTTGCTGAAACTCAAGGCCACTTGGGGATTTTGTTTTTCTTATACAATTCAGCTAATTCTAGCTAAAATGTAAACATTTGAATATTTAATCCTTAAACTCATTTGTAACTGAAAGGAGAATAAAAAGAGGTTTTTAAAAAAGGAATTGCTATGGAAATTACTTTACCCAAATATTGGTCCACAGCCCTCAGTAAGATTACCTAACAGGGACATAAAACATAGCCTTGTGAATAGGCCCCTTTGGGTCCAAATCTCCTTTTTTATCAAAGTGAGTTTGTATTAATATGCTTTGCTGTTTCATGCCCAAAACTTCAAAATGAAAGCTGAGGAACATACTTCTATGTGTTTGTGTTGTCTGTATGTTTTTATGTTGTAGGGATGCAATTTTTTTTACCAAAATATATGAAAGAGCTATAATTAATGATTTGGCTTAAATGAAAAAAATCAAGTATTTTATCAAAAACAGCAAATAATTAAAAATGTTTTTAAGTTCATGTGACTTGGGTAAATCTTTGGCAAATTAACTGATTTTAAAATTGTTGGTAAAATAAAAATTGAAATGTCTTCAGAATTGTCAGCATATATTTTTGCCTGGGCTTACTGGTCAGACAGTTTTATATGTATTTCTACTAGATGTTTTAACGTGTTTTAAGGCCATACAACTATAAACTCACCCTAGAAACAGAATGATCTTTGTTTATGTACCTCTTTGATAAGTAAGACCAACTTAATAATTTTGATTTAATGAAAATAGCTATGTTTGTGAGTTATTGGCAAGATATCCATAAATTTAACCTTAAAGTTCTTAAGTAAGTGATAAATTCCTGATACTGACAGGGTTTTAAAAGGGTTAACTAAGGAACAGCTTGAAATTATTACTAGCCTTAGTTTTCATAAGTAATCTAGTTATAATCATTAAAAGCAGATAGATATAAAGGGCACAAACATTTCTAAATGAACTCTTCATAGTTTCAAAAAGTCTTTGCAGTAACTTAAAATCTTAAAGTTACATTAAATTCAGTAATAGATACTCATTAAATGTCTGGGTCATTTCCAAATAAGATAAAATACTGAACATAAATATGTCTGCTTTTGGCTTCTTGAATCTTATAGAAAGGTAAATATATTTGAATTATTACATATTATTAATACACATGAAAAATTATAAGGAAACATGTTTCTAAAATAGTAAAATGATACTCATTTATAAAATACTGATAAGTGATATTTAAAAATTTCTTGTGTCCTAGGATTTCATTAGCATTTAATGATACTAAGAGTTAAAATTCTTATTAATATATATAATTGTAGGCATACTTGTCTTGTTCCACTTCTTAGGGACATCTTTCAACTTTTCCACATTCAGTGTGATGTTGGCTATGGCTTGGCACATGTTGCCTTCCTTATTTTGAGATACGATCCTTCTGTGCCTACTTTGTTGAGGGTTTTTATCATGAAGGGATGCTGAATTTTATTAAGACCTTTTCCTGCATCTATTGAGACGATCACACAATTTTTGTCCTTAATTTTGTGTATGTGATGACTCACATTTACTGATTTGTATATGGTGAGTCATCCTGTATCCCTCAAGTAAAACCCATTTGATTGTGGTATATGATCTTTCTGATGTGTTGTTGAATTTTGTTTGTTAATATTTTGTTGAGAATTGTTACATCTGTGTTTATCAGGGATACTGGTCTGTAGTTTTTTGTTGTTGTTCTTGTCTGTCAGGGTGGTACTGGCTTTGTGGAATGAGTTACGGAGGATTCCCTCCTGAATTTTCTGGAACAGTTTCAGCAGGATGAGACCAGTTTTGTCTTGTATGTTTGATCTTTCTAGTTCCTTGAGGTGTGACATTAGGTTGTTAATTTGTGATCTTTCTATTTCTTTGATGTACACAGAATATTCTATAAGATAGGCCATCTGTTAGGCCATAAAATTAGGCTTAGTGAATTTACAAAAATCAAAATCATATCCAATATTTTCTTAGGTCACATCAGAATAAAACCAGAAATCAATATGAACAGAAATTCTTGAAAGTATATAAGTACGTGGAAATTAAACAACATGCTTCTGAAAAAATCTTTGGGTTAATAAAAAAAATTAAGATGAAATTAAAAAAATTTTTGAAATGAATGAAAAAGTAGACACAACATATCACAATCTCTGGGGTACATAAAAAATGCTATGTGAGAATATTACATACTTACATACCTACATCAACAAAAAACTCCTCTGTACCCTTGGTGTCTATAAGAGTCTCTGCCACCCATGAGTACCCAAATAACATTTGGTTAATGAATGGGGAAAAAAATGAAAAGACTAATTGATGAAAACACATTTCTGGTCACTGATGTTAAAGGAGCTCTCTAGTTCACTAAAGTCAAATGAACTGCTTGGGAATCCTCCTGAGTTTCCTTACATTGCTCCCACTTAATTCCACAACCCTCCGGTTCTCCACTCTCTTGAAACCTCAGAATCTCAACAGATGGCTTTGCCTCTGTTAGTTATTTGACAGGAACTCATTAACTTCCCACCATCAAACATACAAACCCACACTCCCGTCCCATCCACATTCCTTCTGTCATAACCCACATATGGTCCATCTTCTGGTCTCAGGCCAGATTCTCCACCTGGGCTTTAGAACTAAGTCCTTCAACATTCATTTGGCTTTTTTGCTCTCTTGCACTGGTATGTCCTCCTTCTGAACATGTTTAAGTATCTTCCATTACAAAAAAATAAGCAAGCAAGCAAAGACAACCTCCTCCAATAGCTCTTGGCAAGGTCATCAATTTCCTACTTGTTTCTATATATAATGGTTTTTTTTCAGTCTCTCTCTTCCTTATCCTCTCACCACATTTGGCACTCCGTGTTGCCTGAACTACTGTTTCCACTTTCTACTGACTTTCCTCCTATCTTTCTAATAGTGTCTTTCTTTTTTGCTATCTCCCATCCAAGTATTAATACTAACCAGGCCCGACCCTGCTTAGCTTCCAAAATCAGACGAGATGGGGCGCATTCAGAGTGGTATGGCCGTAGACTCTTTTTTGCTATCTCATCTCTACTCAGCTGTAGACCCTCTTCTCCTATCAATTTTGTTGACTTTCTCTATCTCATCTCTACTCACAGTCCCAAGTCCTATCTATCCTCAGAGGGCTCATAAGTTTGTATTTCCAGCCCACATCTTTCCTTTGAGCACCAGACCAGTATACTTAATCACTTACTTGCATTCTCTACTTGGATGTGTTAAGGTACTTTGATCTCAGCCTGTCTAAAATTACAATCATGCCCTTTCCCTCCATAACTGGTCTTGTCTTAGCATTCTTTCTCAGTAAATGCCACCACCATCCACCCAGCTGTACAAATTAAAAACCCAGGCGGCATCTCCAACAGCCCCCACATCCATTCATATGCATTCCAACATGAAGTCCTGTTGATTTTGCCGCATGAGTTACTCTCAAATGTACCACTTTCTCTCCATCTCTCCACTCCATTGCAAGGCAGGATCCATCATCTTCCGTGTGGACCACTGCAGCCGCCCCTGAATTCTACAGGTCCATTTTCACCTTCCTCCAGTGTGTTCTTTATGTTGCCACCAAAATATTTTTTAATAACATAAATATAATTATTTCAATACACTATCCTGCTTCCCCTGCCCCCAAAGAGCTCTTCCGGGTTCCCCGTTGCTCTTAGAATGAAGTAAACACTCCCCACCGCTCTACACAGCCCTACTTCCCAGGCTTGTCTTACACCCCTTCCCTTCCCCCATGCTCCTGCTGCACTGACATTCTCCAGCTGCCGTGCTTCTTCCTGCTTGCACACGGCATTTCCTCATCTGTGCACGGCCCACTCTTCCGCCCATCCCTTCCTGTCCCTTCACTTTCTCACACACACCTGCTTACCTCTTACTCACCCTTCGGATCTCAACTTAAGCATCTCTTGCCTTAGAGCGACCCTTCCTCACCAGGCACTTCTCCCAAGCACTTGACACCGTTTTAAGCTTTTCTTTTTTTTATTGTTCTGTAAACTTCGTAACAGCAGAAGCTGTTCCTCCATTAGCTCACCCTCGTATCCGCAGCACCTCATATAGAGCCCAGCATACATTTTCTCAATGTTAGCTGAATGGTTAAGGAAACGAGTGAAGTTGAAAGCATGGGCTTGGGTGGAGGACTGTGTAGGGAGAGCAGAGATCCTAGGATGGAACCTGGGGAACACAACATTCTAAGGGGAGGGAAGAGACAAAGAAATAACGGCCGTGGTGGTGGCATAATCCAAAGCAGGCAAGAGTTTTGAGTAAGTGGAAGTGTTGTTAGTGTCTTGGGCTCCAGATCTTATAAGAACTTGGAAATAAATCTGTTTTGTAGGGCAGAAAGGGAGGTGAGGACCTAGCAGCAGGGGAGCTCACTTCTCTCACCAAATCTAGTGTTAAAGGAACGGGGAGAAAAAACCCTGGTATCCCTGTTTGCCTTTCTGTGATACCTGGCACTGTTGATGGTTCCTGCTTTCCTCCAAGTAGGTGGTGGTAGGTAGAGAAAGACAGGTTTTAGATGACAGCATCAAGGAAGAAAGAAATACTATTTAATGGAGCAAGGTTCTATGGAAGAACTCGGGCGGAGCGTAAGTCTGGAGACAGGCTGCACGCCTCCACTTTGAAGCTGGTTGGGTAAACAAAGTACAAATAAACCTGAGGACGGCATTAAGAGAAGTTCTGTGAACTCAGTCTCTCTGCCAGAAAATGACTTTATGGCCAAAGAGAGCTAACATGGAACTCAGCGATGGTAATTTAAGTGTATAGTAAAAAACCAAATTCAATTGGTTGAATGAATGAAAGATGATCCTTCAGGAATAATCCCCGCTTCCCCCGACCTCTCTGCTTACTCATCATTCTCTGGCATGAACTCCGTCCATCAGCGAAGGATCTAAGGTCCCTCTTCTCACTGTTTCACCCCAGCACCCAGTGCAGCCCTGGCTCCCAGTGTATGTTCACGATATTCCTAATTCTCCCTCCCACACCTCATTAACATTGCTATCATTCATTTCACTTACACATACAAGCATGCATAATCAATACACTATTGCTGTTATTATTTTGAACAGTTATATGTCAGATAAATTAAGAATAAGAAAAACAAGTTTTTATTTTAGCATTGCTTATCCGTTCTTTGATAGTCTTCCTTTCTTTATGTAGATCTGAGTGTCTAAACTGTTGCTTTCCTTCTCTCTAAAGAGCTTCTGTTAACATTTCTTGTAAGGCAGGTCTACAGGCTCTGGTAGAATAGCTTTTTTTCCGAGGATGGGCCTTGGTAAGAACAGAATGCTGTGGCATCGTTCAGGCTGATTCTTTTTCTGCTCCCCTTGCTAGAAGATTGAGGGGAATTGTTGAGATACTTAGTGAGAGGATCTGGTAAAGTTCTTGGAGGTGAAATTCATGAAAGTGTGGGGGCCCCTCTGACCAGATACCTCTGGAGTTTTCAACTCCTAGACTTGTTCACTTTGAGCCTCAGGCCATCGTTAACTGTTCAGGTTTCCTGCCCTGGCCCAGGCCTGGGGGAGGTTTCTGCTAGTGGGTTTCTGGTCCCTGTGATTGATTCTCTGGCATTTTTTTTTTTTGGTGTGTGTGCAGGGGTTTGTCTTATAACCTCATGTCTCTGGTAACTCTAATAAGGGTGGTTGATATTTCAGTTTGTTCAGCTTTTCCTTGTAAGGACACTATAGCAACTTCTAACTCTTTACATGCCAGTCCGGACACTGGAAGTGCTCAGACAATTAGCCTTCACTTAGCTGAGGAAGTGGTGGCCTCTGTCACCGTAAGTCAGGTTTTTGGGGGTGGAGGGAAAGGGGGCAATGTTTATGGAGTATTTATTCTGTACAAGGGACCTACCTATATCTCTCACAGCACCGCTTCTAAGTAGGGTTACCATGATTATTTTCTAGAAGAGGAAACTGAGGCTAAGGAGGTCATCAAAAATCACAAATTAAAAGAACTGAAATTCACTTTCTTGGTTTAAAAAATGGGTATTTATTGAGCATACGCCACATGCCATGTTCTGCAGCAGGTACTGGGGAATACATAGAGGGGAACACAACTGCAAGACAATGTCACAGCACCGGGTCTCCTGAGCCCCGGAGAAAGTGAATGAAACTTGTAACAAGAGAAGGGCTTCTTGGAGGAGGAGCTCGGTCCTGCAGGTGCCTGTGAGTAGGGGTTATCTGGGACAGAGGCGGTAGGATGGGGAAGCTTCTAGGCAGAGGGAGGGGTTTATTGCGCAGAGCACAACCCCCCTGGGGGAGCTGTAAAGGGTTTGGTGTGATCACTGTGTTTTGATGATTGGCCAGGGGTGAGTTTGGAGAGGAAAAGAGTCAGATTCTGATTTGAATGTTTCCATGTGTTATGCTATGAGGTTCTGATTTAATCCTGAAATCAATGAGGAACTGGATGTGTGTTCAGGAAGACCATTTTGATGGGTGAGCAGACCAGGGCAGGGGGACTAGTCCGGAGACTGTCCCTATGGCCCCAGGACTAGAGAGAGGAGGAGCAATTTCTGCACAGAAGAATTGGCCGTCTCATTGATCAAGAGATCAAGGGAGGGAGAGAAAGGAAGGAGGGTAGGAAGACACCCTTGTTTCTGGCTTGGGCAGCTGGGGGTGGTGGTGGTATCATTTGCAGAAATAGGAAAAACAGAAGGAAGAACAGATTTTGTGGGGGAAGATGGCGAGCTCAGTTTTGGACATGTTGAATTTGAGCTGCACATGGGAGATCCAACCTGTGTTAGTTAGCAGTCAGAAGCACATAACAGGAGCTTACCATGAAGCTCCGACGTGAAGCCAAAACCATGGCTGTGACCAATCTGTAGTGAGGAGAGGCGTGGCCACAGCCAGAGTGCTGGGGAGCACACACATTTCAGTAACAGACGGAGGGAGAGGACTTGAGCAAGGAAACCAAGAGTGGACACACGGAGGCTGGCGTTGCAGCTCTGTGGCCGAGGCTGACGCGGGGCTTACCAAGTCCACCTCTCCCTGGCCATACAAGTAAGCTCCATTTTCCAGCCTCTTTGCATCTAGATCAAGCTTGTGACTAGGGTTGCTACTGACTAGACGTGAGCACCTTTCTCAAGTTCTCGTCCTGCCCATCCACAATCTCTTTGGAAGCCGCATGTGAAAGGACCTCGGGAAGGACAGTACTCAGCCTTTGAGTTTTATTCACTCCCCCGGCACAATTCTGGCCTGTCTTTCCTGATCCCGGCTCTGGAATCAGATAGCTGGATTTGAACACTGGCTTTACCTCTTGCCAACTGTGTGACCTTGAATAAGCTGTTTAATGTCTTGGTGCCTCAGTTTCCATATCTGTAAAATTGGGATAATAATAACATCTATCTCATGTAGTTATCTGAGGATGGAATAAGGCAATGACTGTGAAGCTCTCAGGACTGGGGGGAAGGTTTATGACAGGGGTCAGCAAGCTACAGCCTGAAGGTCAAATCCACCCTGTTGCCTGTTTTTATATGATTTCTCAGGTATGAATAAGTGTTACATTTCCAAATGGTTGAAATAAATCACATGAAAATTACACAGAAGTCAAATTTCAGTATCCATAAACAGAGTTTTACTGGAACACAGCCAGGCTTGTCTGTTTACATATTGTTGTGGCTGCTTTTGTACAATGGCGGAATTCGAATAATCGTAACGGAGACCTACAAAGATGGTCTTTATAGGAAAAGTTTGGTGTCTCTTGGTTTACAGTGTCAAATGCAGCACAGGTCAGGAAAGATAGCTAAAAAGTGTGAATAGGCATTGGTAACAGATTACCCCTGACCTTGATAACAGCTTCCTGGGGGTGGTGAAAGTAGGAATTGGATTTTGGTGCCAGGAGAATCAGTTTAATTCCTGATTCTATAATTTGCTAGCTGTGTGGTCTTGGAAAGTCACTTAACTTTTGTGGGCCTCAACTTATTCAGCTGTAAATTAAGGATTCACAGAGCTACCTTCTTGAGTTACTGTAAGGATTGGCAATGACATGTGTAAACCATCAAGCAGAGTGTCTGCTTTAGGCTAAGTGCTCCATAAATGCAAATGCTTACTTTGCTTAATCTGAGGGCACCAAAATTGTTATTCCTGAGAAAATGGGTAATGTTGTTCACTTTTAATTTTATTTTTGACTTCTGTGGTCTGATGTTGTTCATCATCTATTGAGTTGTTGGGTCACATCTCACTTCTTAGGGCCATCCTGTTTAACACTGACTACCTGTTTAATCCTAAAATTTGTCCACTCCCCCAACATTCCCAACCACTTACCCTAGTCTTCTTCCTCTTTCCTCATAGAGCTTATCACCTCTGGGAATCTAGAGACTTTACTAATTTGTTATATTTATGGTCTGTCATGTTTTCCTCCCTAGGATGTAAGCTCCTTGTGGCAAGAGTCTTTGCTTGGTTTGTACAATTATATATTCCAAGTGCCTTTAAAAAAGCCTGGCATACAATAGGTGCTCAATACATATTAGTGAGGATTTTTTACTAGGTGAGGACTTCTTAAAAAATTTCTGCTGGGGACTTCAGGACCAGATGTCCTCCTTCAATGTAGGGAGATGCTTTTTCTAATCTCTATAAAATTTTCAGCTATTGCCTGTTAAAATATAGCCTGTGCTCAATCTTTTCCATTCTCTCCTTCTGGGATTCCTTTTAGAATGTATTGGCTCAATCATCCTATTCTCAATATCTCCTACAGTCCTTCTCAGATGTGACAACTATTTTACTCTCTGTTTTATTCTAAGGCAATTTCCTTTGCTCCAAATCTCCTTTTAGCTGTGTCTAATCTACTATTCAATTTACTAATTTTTATTTCAGTGACAGTATTTCTGTGCCTAGAATGTGTTTTTTCCCTTTTTCTTTCTGCTTATTTTTCACCTTTTGTTCCTGTGCTTATTTCATAGTTTTTGATCTTTCCTTTGAATATTTAAAACATTCCTATATGTGGGTGGGAATACAGTGCAGGTAGACATTCCAGAGGATCTGGGAGGAATGCCAAATGGGCTTTCAGACTCTGCTGCCCCAGCAGCCTACAGTGACCAGCAGGGTTGGAAAGTTTGCCAGAATAGACAAAAAACTAGTAAAATTCAGCAGTTTAGCAGAAACAGGGTATCAGGAGAGTAAGAACGGGATTAAATTTACTCTTGAACAGAGACAATCTGGCCTGGGGGTTGCAACCTAACCTTTCCTCTCCCATCACCTAAAGCAACTTATTTACCTGCTTAGTTCTGCCTTGAGACTTGTTCTATGATTCAGTGCCTCCACCCTGATGATCTTTTTCATAATTAAAAGATCACTGGCATTATTTGTATCATGAGACTATTAACTCTTTACCTCTTCATTCTGTAAACACATGCCCTAAAATCTTTAATAAAAACCTCCTGAGAATTTGGAGGGTGGCACCCATCTGGCTCGCTACAGGCGGATGCAGGGTCCTCTCTCTGGTCTCAGCAGACTTTTTCACAAAAACCCTGGGTGTTGCCCTCTCAGGGCCATTTCTCCCTCCACCTCTGGACCCTTGGTGGTCAGGAAAGTCCCCTCTTGGGGAATTCTCAGTCCACAGTGTTGTGGCTCCTTCATGGGCTGCAACACTTTATTCCAATTTCTTTAGGAATTTTCTGGATTTTTTTGTAGTTCTCGGACTGTGGTGTCTTCTATTCATTTAACCAGCTGGCTTCTCATTATGGTTCATTTCTTGGTACTCTATAATTTTAGATCATGAGTGGTTGTTTGGAATTCGCCTCTGCTGTGGCCTTACAGGTCAGCAACTAGAAAGGCTCCCAAAATGTATCATTGAATGGCCTGTGTGGGCTAGGACAGGAGAAAGTATATTGTGGGTGTTAGGGAATATGCACTAACTTCACATCCCCATTGTGAAACTACTTGTGTAACCTTGAACAAATTACTCTTTCGGTCTTAATTTTCTTGCTGTGAATTAGAGATAATAATTTCTACTTCCTAGAGATGTTGTGGAACTTAGATGTATTGTTGATATAAGGAACTCAGCATAATGTTTTGCACATAATATATGCTTAATAAATGTGAACAATTACTATAAACATGTGGTAGCTATTATAGCATTTCCCAATATCGTCTCCTTTCTTTGAGCTACAAGGAGGAAACTTAGACTCCACAAAGGAGCCTTGGAATACGTAAATGCAAGGGACCGCCAGCTATGACAGGTGGACACCGGTCAGATGTGTTTGCCTTATTTGTGAGGAATATTAGTTGATGACAGGAACAAAAACACCTACAAGGACATGTCTTCCCACTTGGCTTCCCGCCATTGCTGAGGAAGACTGATAAAAGGGGGAAGAAAGTTTTAGACATCATCCTTTTTTAAAAATAAAACCTAATTAGGGAGTTGGAGCATTTGCCAATGATTTGGGATCATTAAATACAACAGCAGGGAGAGTTGTTCTGCTGAGAGGGAAATGACCCAGCAAAATTTCTTCAATTTTATTCAAACAGAAAATGTATGTAACTTCTTGGCTCCGTCTTCCTCAGTTACCATTCTCTTCCAAAGGTTAGAAATAGCACATCAAGCCCTGAACCTGTAGCTGATGCCAGTAAATATTATCAGTTTATTAGCAGGAAGGGATAGAGACACAAGCAAACTCTTTGGCGAGAGAACCTTGTTTCTATCTTGGGTAACTTTGGGCCACAAACCTCTCCTTCATTAATGTCTATTTTGGGCCATAGATGGCCTCTATCAGTTTAAGAAATGTCCCTTCTATGCCTGTTTTCTTAAGTGTTCTGATCATGAAAGGATGCTGGATATTATCAAAGGCTTTTTCTGCATCAATTGAGAGAATCATATGGTCTTTGGTTTTTATTTTATTGATGTGATATATTATAGTTACAGATTTGCGTATGTTGAACCAACCCTGTAATCCTGGAATAAAACCAACTTGATCATGGTGAAAAAAAAAAAAAAAAGTCTATTTTGGATCTGTGGATAAGGAGAGACCTAAGAGCCAGATTTAACGAATGAAAGCTGTGGACGACCCACAAGAACTGTATTAAAGGGCCATGGCATTAGGAAGGTTGAGAATCCCTGCTGTAGACGATAATGAAATAAGTTATCAGTTATCTGTAGAGATTTCACAAAATGAGGGTATATAGTTCTAAATTTCATAAAACATTTACACAGGTTAAAATTAAGTACACTTAAATAGAGGAGTATTTTTAGATTTTAATTACCTGATCTTCATAATCGGATCCCGTGTCAATGATCTCTCCAGCATCCAACAGCATTGAAGGATCAAGGTCACTTGAACCTAAGATTAGGAAAGGCAAGATTAGCTGATGGAGGTTGTCTATGTATGTTTCAAAGGCAAAAGATCTCCCAAAAGGTTTCCATAATGTCCTATGGTTATGTTAAATTCTAAACATTTCTAGACTCTTCCCACCTGCCAGGTACAATGTTTGGGCTGGAGATAGAAGGTGCAGATACTCTGGACACAGTCTTTACCTATAAGAAGATAATATTGTGGAGGAGAATTGTCTGTCTATGGCAAGGTTCAGCAGACTCCTAATTATGTCAAATAGTAGAACTGAAGGTGGAGTTACCCTGAACTAATCTATGAGCCTGAACTGTGAAGATGAACTTGGGCTGTGCAGGAGGAGAGGCAGTTTCAGGGCCTGCGATTGGAATGGGGTGAAGGGACACAGAAGCAAGGAGGCGAGTGGGAGGAGAAAGAGCGGTTTCCAGAAATAGGAAGGGGTGAGTCTGCTTACTCCATGAGAACCTGAGAAGTTTTTCCTCAAGCCCTTGGGTCACCTTGGTTCCTGAATTTGAGAAAAATCAGGGTAACTTAATGTGTTAATAGACTTTCCTTCAACACTATAGGTCAGGGGTCCTCAAACTGCGGCCCGCAGGGCACATGAGGCGGTGTGAATTGTATTTGTTCCCGTTTTGTTTTTTACTTCAAAATAAGATATGTGCAATGTACGTAGGAATTTGTTCATAGTTTGTTTGTTTTTTTAAACTATAGTCCAGCCCTCCAACGGTCTGAGGGACAGTGAATTGGACCCCTGTTTAAAATGTTTTAAGATGCCTGCTCTAGGTTATATTAAACTCGCTTATCCCTTAATCCCCAAGGCTGAAACTTACTCTGCTTCTGAAGCACCACTTACTCATTGTTCTCATTTAATAATTCTTTTCTGCTGGGAAATATATATCACCTAACTAACCAGAAAGATGATTCAGTATTGCTCATAAAATGCCATGTGTCTTGTGAAAAAAATAAATAAATAAATAAACCATCTCCTGTTTGTCACTTGGCCTCGGCGAGTAATTCTTGGTCAGACTATGCAATGAGTAAGGTTTAATGCAGATAGTTTTTTTTTTTTTTTTATTTTTTAAATCAAGCATTTCACACCCTTCTCAGATGTGGCCCTCTCCCGTGATGTTGCTTTCATGTTTTCTCCTGAAACAAGTCCCGGGATGTCCTCCAGTCTTTGCTCAACTCTTCTCTTCTCTTCTCTTACCATGATCCCTGCTGCCTATCAAATTGAAAAAGTCTGAGAACTAGCAATTACCAAATTGATTAAATACCAAGTAATCTCACTTACTGTGTTGGTATCTTTAATTTTTTTTTTTTAAAGGATGATAACGTTTTTCAAAATGAAGATATTTGAACTATCAAACCAATTTGGAAAACTGATGGTAGAGTAGCCACGGAGTTACGTAAAAGTATTCAAAACAAATCTACACGAGGTCACTTGCACTGTTGCATTGTCGGAGTAGCCCTGGCCAAGCCCCTCGTTGATAGGGTGGTCGCTAGGAAGGAGTTGGGAAGACTCCACGGCGCTGTTAACGGAGGTTGGAGGAATGATGTGGGGAACTTTAATTTGCATGTATACATATATAACGATATGTATATATATTTTTAATTAGTGGGACATATATAATTTTTGTAACTTTGTACTTTTGGTATTTGCAAATAAAGAATTTTTTCTTTACCTTAGGGCCAAAATCCTTGAGTGTCTTTTCTCATTTATACTTGATTGTCTGAAAGCCCAGTTTGAAGTTCAGTGGGCACTTGTGTTGTGAGGCAGTAGAAATGTGCTAAGTAAAATTTGTATTTTTCCATTCTGAGATCGTAGACATTTTAGAAGCAGTATTGCACAGAAGCCCACCCCCTCATTGCAGAAAAGAGGAAAATGAGATGCAGAGATGTTAAATAACGTGGCCAAGGTCACACCAAAAATGCCTGAGATCAAAAGCAGAACTGGGAGCTCCTACTTCTTCTAACACCCCCCACCGACTCCAGACTCAATCCAAATGGCTGTCTAAATATTATCTGTCCCCACAGGCCTCTGCAGAGAGGGGTGAGCCGCCTGTTCTACCTTCTGAGAAAATGAGGCGCAGTGAATGGCTGGTGATGAGGTGGGTCAGGGGGTAGCTGCTGAAATGAAAGAGTCACAGGCGGAATGAAAGGACGCTTGTGACAATCAATGCTCCTTTCTAGGTGGCTGTTACCGACAGCTTCCCTAAAGATCACACACATTTGATTTAGCTTTCATGACTTGCACAATATGGTTATTATCTATGACTGAGTCAAAGTGCTAAACAGCTACAAGGATTCAAATGACTCCCTCACCTCAGCTGTGTGCAGAGTGATTCATGTGGAGTGAGCTATACAGTCAGGACATGAAATTTTATAAATGCGCAGCTGCTTTTAGTTCCTGTGTCCTACTTAGTTAATTAGAAATTGTTCTTTTGGTTGTTTTCAAAAAGTACAACATAAGAACTCCTAATCAACCCAGTTAACAGGCATCACACATTAATACTCGAAACTGGAGCAAAATAATTAGAACACTGTCTCTGGCAATGGTAGAATGAAAAGGGTTTTGTTTAAAAGAAAACCTCAGGCTTATAAGGAGAGATTGGCTTTCCTAAAAAAAAAAAAAAAAAATGCTTTTAACAGACATTTTATTGTATCATTAAGAGATGGAATTTCTTGACACATTGTTGCTCCTGGCAACAGTAATAATACATCCTAGGAGGCAGCGGATGGAGGCTATCATTACCAGCTCAGATAATGATTAAATGGTTTTCATTTTCTTTTAGCATCGGTTGCTTGGTTTGCT
Organism: Loris lydekkerianus; assembly: GCA_963574355.1. Lineage (NCBI taxonomy): Eukaryota > Metazoa > Chordata > Mammalia > Primates > Lorisidae > Loris > Loris lydekkerianus. The sequence continues at coordinate 5,033 of CAUYPK010101105.1, read as the reverse complement.
GAAAATAGGACTTTTAATAATAGTCCAAGGTTTGACATACAAAATATGGAGGCAAATATAGACCTATGGGTACGTATTTGCTTTCTTTCGTTGGATAATTCCACATACAACGGCAATAATCTTGATGCTCACAAAAGACAGCAAGATTAGGGCATCTTGCAGCTTTCATTTGCTCCTCCTTTGGATTTTTAAATTTCTTTTTGGATTTAAAAATATTCTTTCTATAGATAACAGGGAAAGGTATGAGTTGAAATATGGAAGCCCCAGGGGGTACTCAGGGCTCTTCTTAGATGCAGATGGTCTTCAGAAATACTTTCAGGCTTTTCTCCTTAAATACAAGTGGGAAGACGCAGTGAACTGACTTTGGAGGCGCCAGGGGTAGCTGTATTGCTTTCTGGGGCAATGTTACAGACTTGTTTCCGCCCGGTGGATCTTTAACCTTAACTTCTAGGAAGGTCTCCTCCGTTTTCAGTGCCAAATAAGGAGGCCTTCTTGCAACTGCAGGCTTCCTGAGCAGTGTGGGGCATCTGTAAAGGCAAATGCTCCGTGGCCGCCCCTCTAGAAGCAGTCTCTCCCTCGCCTGGCTCTCCCTTTACAGTGTCAGCCACCCTGAGGTATGTTTCATCTCTGAATCTAAGAACAAAACTCAGAAATTATATGCATTTGATTTGTATGTACTGAATGACTGAAAATGAATGAAAGGGCGTTGACGGTCACCTTCACCTGTTGCGCTGGCGTTCACTGGCTCTACAAACACCCGCGTCTCCTCTGAGTGCGGGACCTGCGTGGGACTGCGATCCCGCTCTAATTCCAGCAGAGCACTAGCAGCAGCAGGGTTAGAGTTCTTCTGAGGAAGAGCACTGTACTTCTTTGGAAAAACAGCCTGACAATATTTGGGACTAGACGGTGAACTCTTTGAGGAATCTGAGTGTTCATAGACTATTCTGGTCAAGAAGGGTAAGGGTAAGATTTTGGGGGTAAACAGGACAGTAGTTGAGGGGGGAGGAGGAAAAAAAGGGGGGAAGAGAACAGAAATGGACTCAGGAAAAGGGGGAAAGGTGTGTTGTGTAAGATGTGGTGTCCCCTCACCCCTGTGAGCCCTGAAATCCTCAGCAAAGGTAAGAACTCAGAGCCTTTTCAGTGTCACAGACACATGAGTTGCATACAAAGCCACTTCCTCTTCTTAATAATCCTGTAAGATAGGTGCTATTATTATTCCAGCTTTACAGGTAAGGAAATGGAGGTCCAGGGAGATTGAGTGATGTAGCCAGAGGGTTCTGCTCGAAGTGTTAGTGTGGAGGCTTCCCCAGAGGAGGAGACACTGCAGATACAACTTCAAGGGTGCAGAGGGCCAGGTCAATGGCAGTCTGTAAACAAATGTGTGGAAGTCAAGAAAATGCCTCTACCCTGGAGCCAGAGGATACCTGGTGTGCCCCGGAGTCACAGGGACCTGCGCTAGGGCCTTATCCAGTCTGGGATGGAGAATGAAGAAGCCTTCTTGAGGAAATCACATTTGCACTGAGGCACAAAGTAGGAGCTGGCCAGGTGCAGGGTGGGGCTGTGGAGTTGGGAGACGGAAGGGATGTAAATAGGGCCAGGCCTTTCCATGCCCCAGAAGAGCAAGTGCAAATGGCCTGAGGCAGGGAGGTACTTGAGGCATTCAGGACCAGAGGAAGCTGGTATGGGTGAGAAGGAGGTGATGTTGCAGTGACAGGGCCACTGTAAGAAAGCCAAGGATCTGGGGTTTTATGCGATGTTAAGGACACTGGTGGCCTCACTGCAGAAAGTCACTGAGGTTTTTTGTGGAGGGGGGGCAGGATGATTAGAGGGTCCTTCTGTGAAGATCCTCATGGCAACCAACGGATTCATGACAGACAGGAGGGGCTGGGAATGAGGAAAGACAAAGCCTTTGATGAGTACAGTAGGAACAGGGAAGAAGGCTGGCATTCCCAAGGCCTCCCTGGAGAATGACGGTCAGTACAGGGTGTGAGGGCTCTAGGAAGACAGGTCAGGGTGTGAGGCGGAGAACTAGAAGGCTTCACACCGAGATTCTGTAAGCAGAGCGTTCAGAAAGTAGAGGAGCAAAACCTCCAGGCTGACAGCTCACAGAGCAGGGGCCACTGAGACGACTGGGATATGGAGTGAGTCTCCAACATTTACAAGCCAGGAGGTTTCACCCTCAAAAGTAGGCTTCTCCAGCAACCCTGGAGGAGGCCCCAGCAACCCTGGCCTGGAGCTGCCGCCATGGAGGAACCGCCATCTGCTTCTGGTTCACAGCAGTTCCTCCCAGGCTCACTGCACTCACCGGGGGCTGCTAGAGAGAAAGCAGGGGGTGGCTGGAGCAGAGGCCTGATGCCAGGGGTGTCAGAAGTAACAGAGAGCTGGGAGAAGCTGGGGCTGGAAGTACAAGACTCCTCTTGAGTCATGTGTCATGGAATGATATTCAACACTAACAAAAGACAGATATTTTGTATCTTTTGCAACACATGGATGTAATTGGAAGCCAGGCTCCTTAGTGAAGTGTCACAGAATCAACAACAAACATCACATGTACTTAGTCCTAAAGTGGCACCATTAGATTAATACATGCTCCTATGAAAGAAAAACTCAATGGGATTCAAGGAAGAAGTCTGGTAAATTCTCACTCAACATGTGCATTGCACACCTGTTTGAAGGACACATTTGCAACTCAGACTTTAACCTTACTTATGCTAACCATGTAACATAACTGTGCTCCCATATTAATCTGAACTTTAAAAAAACATAGCTAATCAAAAAATTAAGAGTACAACTATGCCTTGAAAATCACAGGAGTCACAGCACTCTTCAGAGTACCGACAGTCTTGGTCACAGGCTCATTCATGGCCCTCGGTATTCCATCTCTCCTGCAATAGGCTTTTTGTAACGTTCACTGGAAACATTAGGTAGGTGAGTTCACATCAGTTATCAGTGCTCCATGGGTCTTCCTGGGAAGACTATGTCACCCCACCACCAGCCCTTCTTGTAATTCTGCCTTTGTTTGAAGCTATTCTTACTGGCTTCAAATAGTGCTTTAAAATTTTGAGTGTTAGCGTCTTTCTTTTGGTCTTTTTTCTCTGAGGTCTTAAACTCAGAAGAAAGGTCAGGACTGAGGCCAAGACTGGAGAGTCACCCACGCGGAACTGACAGGTGAAACGTCAGGACAATGCGTTGACCCAGAGTCAGAAGGGGAAGAGAGAGGGGGAGGAGGGTCAGACAGAGCCGGGAGTCCTGGCTCGCTCAGGGGTCTGAGTTCTCTGCCCCAGTGTCCAGAGGCGGAGTTCCAGGTAACAGCACTCAGCAAGTGAAGGGCCCGTGTCAAAACCTGAGCTGTGGGTTGGGATGGGGACGGCTATCAGATTGGAGGGGGTGGTTTTCCTGGTAGCAGCAGGGAGACCTGAGTTAGGGAGCTCTGCAGGAACTGTAACCTCTAAGTGTTACATGAAGTGCAGGTCGGGTTAGATTTTCTCTATGTTAACAGGGGCCCTGTGTTGCATTGTGACTCCCTGTTAATTTACATGAGCAGTGACGAGAGGAAGAACAGCGACTCTAAGGAAGGGTACGGATTTACAGCCCTTCCATTTTGTTCTGTGCCTTTATTTTTAAACCAGAAGGTCTGAGACTCTGAGGACAATGTCATCCTTAAACCCTTACAGCTGTCTGCTGCGCTTCATTCGTTAACACAAAGCCCCAGACACTTGGCAGGTGACCATGGTGTTCCCTTGCCCACAGGACACAGGGACTTACCTGCCGCAGCCTCTTTGTTTGGAAACAACTTGCTGTCAACTGCCACACTGATGTCATAGAACACCTCGTCCTCGTCTCGGTCAGCATCGAACTGGGGGAGATAAGGACAGACAAGTTTGGAACATGAGAGGAATTCCGAACTGTCACGGGCACACACCACACCCCGGTGTGCACCTCTAAGGCAGCCGAACAACGGGAACGAAAGCACTCGGGTCTTCACCCAAACCTCCTATCAGAGTGTCAGGCATCTATGTTTAAGAAAAATGTGTAGCATTTTCTTTTCTTTTTTGAGCCAGAGCCTCAAGTTGTCACCCTGGGTAGAGTGCCATGGCTTCACCGCTCACAGCAACCTCCAACTCCTGGGCTCAAGCGATTCTCCTGCCTCCGCCTCCCAAGTAGCTGGGACTTACAGGCGCCTGCCACAACGCCCGGCTAATTTTCGGTTGCAGCTGTCATTGTTGTTTGGTGGACCTGGGTTGGATTCAAACCCGGCAGCTCAGGTGTATGTGGCTGGCGCCTTAGCCACTTGAGCCACGGGCGCCCAGGCAGCATTTTCTTAATTTAAGGAGCAAGTTGTAGAAAACGTACAACTGAAGTTTACCTTGTGACTTTCTTAGTTTTTCTAATTTTAAAAAGTATGAAAATACATATATAATTTTACACAAGAGAAGCAAAAATTTTCCAATGTATTGCTAACTAAAAAAAAAAGAGAGAAAGAACCCCCAAATCAAATTTCAGACACTATTCTCGATATATAGGCACTATATCATACATATAGTATAAGGGCTCTATAAGTTTTGATGTAATAAAAATTACAGATTTATATGTTTATTTTGCCATTCTTCAAAATTTGTAAAATTTTCAACATTTAATAATAACACGTGGTTATATTTATGCATTCTCTATTACTTCTATACTGTTCAGCAGTTTAACACATTTTCTTCTCTTTGGCCTACAAAAATAGCTTTAGCGAGTTATAGCTCATACACAGAGAAGCACACAAATTATATGTCTTGACGCCTGTGATGCCATCTTAAGAATAAAAATAACTGATAATAATCCACCACCCCCAAAGTCTCCTCATGGCCTCAATCTCTTTTCCTTCCCTTTTCTTTTTTTTTTTTCTTTTTTTTTTTTTTAAGTAAAGAAAAGGGTAGACTTTAATCTTTATTTACAGGACACTGCAAGATATGAAATTCCACATAGAAATAAGAAACCCTTTCAGAGGATAGGCTCCATACAGTATGTATGTACAGTTTGGAACTGTT
>CAUYPK010101104.1:0-11221 GCA_963574355.1 Loris lydekkerianus | reverse complement strand
ATGAACAATCTGGTGCAAGTATCTTTGTTATAAAGTGATTTTTGGTCTTTTGGATATACACCTAGTAGAGGAATTGCAGGATCAAATGGCAGGTCTACTTTTAGATCCCTGAGTATTCTCCATACTTCTTTCCAAAAGGGAAGTATTAGCTTGTACTCCCACCAACAGTGTAGAAGTGTTCCCTTTTCTCCACATCCATGCCAACATCAGGAGTTTGGGGATTTTGTTATGTGAGCCACTCTTACTGGAGTTAGATGATTTCTCAAAGTGATTTTAGTTTGCATTTCTCTGATGATTAAAGATGAGCATTTTTTCATGTGTTTGTAGGCCATGAGCCTATCTTCTTCAGAGAAGCTTCTGTTCAAGTCCCTTGCCCCCAATGAAATGGGATTACTTGTTCTTTTCTTACTTATTATCAAAATGAGTTTGAGTTTTCTGTGGATTCTGGTTATCAAACCATTGTCAGAGACACAGTCTTCAAATATCCTCTCCCATTCTGTCTAATTGCTTTACTTACTGTGTTTTTGGCTGTGCAGAAGCTTTTTCTTCTCACCAGATCATGTATTTTTGGTGTTGTTTCAATTACCCAGGGGGCTCTCCTCATAAAGTATTCTCCCAGGCCATGTTTCTTGAAGAAATAGGGAACCTTTCCCCCTATTTATATTTTTGATGGGCTTATCAAATATCAAATGATGGTGTCTGGGTTCATCTCTTGGTTATCAATTCTGTTCCATACTCTATCTCTCTATTTTTGTGCCAATACTGTTTTGATCACTATAAGTTTCTAGTATAGTTTGAAGTCATGTAGCGTGATTCCTCTTCTTCATCTTTCTTTCTTTCTTTTTTTTTTTTTTTTTATTAAATAATAGCTTTGTAAATTAATTCGATAATTGGGCACCATCCACTGGTTTTATAGACCATTTGACACATTTTCATCACACTGGTTAACATGGCCTTCCTGGCATTTTCTTAGTTATTGTGTTAAGACATTTACATTCTACATTTACTAAGTTTCACATATACCCTTGTAAGATGCACTGCAGGTGTAATCCCACCAATCACCCTCCATCTCCCCCCTCCCCCTTCCCTCCCCTCACTTTCCCCCTTTCCCCTATTCTTGGGTTATAACTGGGTTATAGCTTTCATGTGAAAGCCATAAATTAGTTTCATAGTAGGGCTGAGTACTCATCTTTTTTTTTCTGAGTAATGTCTTGGCTATTTGAGGTTTTTTCCTGGTTCCATATAAACTAAAGTACTATTTTTTCCAGATGTTTGAAGTGTGACAGTGGTGCTTTGATAGTAATTGCATTAAACTTGTAAATTGCTTTGGATAATATGGACATTTTTAACAATGTTGATTCTTCCCAGCCATGAGCATGGTAAGTTTTTCTATTTGTTAAGGTCTTCAGCTATTTATTTTCTCAGAGTTTCATAAATCTCTTTATAGAGATCTTTCACGTCCTTTGTTAGGTAAACTCCCAAATATTTCATCTTCTCAGGCACAACTGTAAAGGTAATAGAGTCCTTGACTGTTTTTTTTTCTTTTGACTTGACTATTATTGGTATATATAAAAGCTACTGATTTGTGAGTATTGATTTTGTATCCTGAGATGCTATTGTATTCCCTGATCACTTCTAAGAGTTTTGTGGTTGCGTCTCTGGGGTTTTCCAGGTATAAAATAATATCATCTGTGAAGAATGAAAGTTGGATCTCCTCTGACCTTATTTGTATACCCTTCATCGCCTTCTCTTTCCTGATTGCAAGAGAAGGCTAAGATTGCAAGAGATGGGTAAGACTTCCTTTACAATGTTTAAAAGCAGGGGAGACAATGGGCAACCTTGCCTGGTGGAAATGATATGAGTGGAAATGTTTTCAATTTTACTCCATTCAATAAGATATTGGCTGTGGGTTTGCTGTAGATGGCCTCTATCCATTTAAGAAATGTCCCTTCTATACCTATTTTCTTAAGTGTTCTGATCCTGAAAGGATGCTGGATATTGTCAAAAGCTTTTTCTGCATCTATTGAGAGAACCATATGGTTTTTGTTTTTTTAGTTTAGTTTTATCTGCAACATCCTCCTATTCTTAATTACCTCACATTCCACCACTCCCAAGAAGTAAGTTTGAATCTGACCTTAATTACGTCTTAATCAACCTGGCGCTGTCTGAGTTGTTAGAGGAATAGGACATTTGGATTTATCTTATACTTTTAAACACAAACCATTTGAGAACATATACCCAATACAAATGATATGAGGCTACAGAATACCAAAAGCCATTTGAATTACATCTAGTGATTGTCTCCTTAGGTTTTTTCTTTTTTTAAAAGAGCTTGTTTCCAACATAATCATGGAAGGCATTATGTTGTTTTTGAAGATTCCTAGTTTTTATTGAAAATGCTCCATCTAACTTTGATTCTTTTTTGTGTGGCAGAAGCCATATAGGTCATGGCATAGCATGATTCCTCTGACGTAAGTAGATACTTTTGCTTGTCAATGACAACGTGGGGTTTCCTTGGCAGGAAAGTACTAACCTTGTGCAAGGAGCTCTCCGTGGCTGCTCTCTGGAATCAGCTCACAGTTAACCAGACAGATACCCATTAATGTGTGTGGTTATGCTTGACCTTTAACACAGACTTCTTTTAAACTAAGGGGCCTGGAATAAATCATTCTAACCTTACTTAAAGAGCTGCTCTAAATCTCTTTCATTTACCAAGAAAGAAAGAAAGAAACTCAGTATGTTTGCGAGTTTAAAAAAAAAAAAAAAAAAAAAAAAAAGAGCTGTTAGAAGAAAGATGTGAAAATTAGTAATAAAGTGGGAAATGGTTTAAAGGAGATAAATTCTGTACAGGAGCTGCTATTCAAATGCAGGGTTTTGCTGATGATGATCTTTCTGAGTGGCCTTACTAGAACAAAATCAGGAGGCCCAAGTCTGTCTGCAGCAAAGACATCCATAAAGTTGGCAGCATCTTAGGGTGTTTTTTTTCTCCTTAAATTTTTTATTTTTATTTTTTTTTGCTATCTCTGTCAATGAATGTATTGTAAAATTAAATATTCTCTATCCCAGCTTCCACAAAGAAATTTGGGCTTTGCAAATAAGAAAAGCAAGTTCTAGTTTGTTCATGAGTCTGCTGGTTTTACAGAATCTGAGATGAGCAGGATAATTGTACTGATAAATAATCTACCTTCCCATCTCCCAAATGAAACACTCTCAGTACTTGCGGAAAATCCAGAGGCTCCTCCTTAAGTGGCAAACTGTGGCCACCCGGCCCCACCACCTCCACCCAGAGCCCGTCAGGGCATCCTGCTGCTCGTGCTACTGAAGGCCCAGCCCCAAAAGAAGCCCACAGAGCAATGAGTACCTACTGCAGTCCGTGCCAATGCCTGTCCCTTCCTGCCCACCGGTTCCCAGTGACCCTTGTCCCTGGTTACAGGGCAGAAAGCAAACCCTATTCATAGCCACCCACTCCCCACCCCCAACTCAGGCAGCCCCTTAACAGCCAGGGCTTCCTCAAAGGAATCAGCATGTGAGCACATGGCCTTACAGAAATGTCCTGAATTCCTCCCCTGCCCAAGCAGCAAGACTCTCAACCAGTGGCTCTCTTTCCCTTCCCAATGTAGAGATTTCCCCTTATTACTTCCCACCTTTATTTTTTCTAGATAGATACACATGCCCTTGGTTATTCCCAACTCCATGATCAATGAAGCACTTTACTGCTATGCTATTTAAGGCACAAACCACTGTGCCTGGAGCCTGGAATTATCCTTCTCATCTTATGGATGAAGAAGTGGGGCCAGCAAGGTCTCCAGGAGAGCCCAGATCATGGTCATTGGCAAAGGCCACCCTCAAATCTGAGTCTTCTGCCACAGCACAAGCTGCTCTCAGCTGCACTGTGCCCTTGTCTCACTCTTCTCAGGTGCCAGGTTTTACCACCTTTGCTATTTTTGTTCCATGCCTTGGGAGCGCTCATTTTTGAGACTGTGGCTTGAACGTTCATATCAGGAAATGCCCACACCACTGGCAGGAGCTGTTCTATCCTAAGGCAGTGGTCCTGGCAAGGCAAGGATAGGGGGTCCTGCTGACTGCTGACTGCTCTCAGAGTTCTGAGAAAAACCTATTCCTGATGAATCAAGCCCAGCCCTTTAGACACTGTGAGTGGCATTGTCTGAGCTGTTGGAAAGGGGATAAATGAAGTCCTTTGGGAGGACTTCAAGAACTGAGAGCTGAGGCTCAAAGTACAGTTCTGGATAGACCCTTTCCTCAAGACAGCGTCATGAGCTGGACAGCACACCCATTTTGCAGATGGGCATTGAGGCTTCTGAAAGTGAAATAACTGGCCAACCTGGAGAGCCAGGGTTTGGATATTGGTCTGCCTTCCCAAACCACCCTCTGCTAAGCCATCTCCTTATCGTAAGACCTTGGGGACAAGTGCCCTGTGTAAGTCATGTTTCTCCATAGAAACTGAACCAACAGGAAATAGCCATGAGGAAATGTACTAGAGAAATTAACTCATGTGATTTAGCAGGCCCAGAAGTCCCACAACCTGCAAGCTACAAGTGGAGAACCCAGAAAGCCAGTGACTTAACCTTCAGTTCAAGACTGAAAGTTTGAGAATTGGGGGCCCAGGGGTCTAAGTCCCAGAGTCTGAGGGCCTGAGGAGCAGGTGCTCCAGTGTGTGAAGGCAGGAGAAGAAGGATGTCTCAGCTCCAGCAGAGAGAGGGATCACTCTCCTGCACCCATTTGCTCTGTTCCACCCCTACTGGAGTGAGCACTGCCAGCAGCATCAATGAGGACAGATCATCTCTACTCAGTCTACAAACTCTAATCTCTTCTAGAAAAGACCCTTACAGACACCCAGAAGGCACATTTTCTCAGCTTTCTGGACAACCCTTATCCCTGTCAGGTTGAAACAAAAGAGTAAACATCACAAAACGCCTGTACAAGGCCACTGACCCCTCTCGAGCTGGCCACGGACGCTGTCCATAGGCCAGAGGACAGGATCTTGGCTCTTGGTTACTACACCCCTGTGGACATTCCTTCTCTCCTGCCTCAAACCCCTGACCCTCCTCAGTGCTTGGCTGGGGTGGCCAAGGCTCCAAGGGAGTGGCAGAGAAGGCTGCGTTTTCAAACCGTGAAAGAACAAACCAGGGAGTTCTGCCATCCCACAGATACCTTATATGGCTTTGACTTAAGTTGCAAACAGAAGTGACTGTCTGTCACATTGGCCCTTGGCTGGTACACAAAGAGTTGAACCATCTGTTGGGCAGTGTGCCCGATTCTCCTCTTTTCTTTTGGCAGCCCATATTTATCTACAATGGGTCCCCCATGAGGGCAGGTGTTGCTGGGGGCTGGGGTAAGACAGAATAGGAACTAGATGCCTTTACAGAATCCTCTACCTCCTGACATTGGCTGACTGTCTGAGCACTTTCCTTTCCCACAGTTGCATTCATAAAGAGCAAAGGCAGGAAATGTGGAAGAGCATGGGAGGAGTCCCTGGTGGCTATGTGGGGGAGAGGCCAGCTCACCTTCTGTGGCTGTGACGGGCATTCTCATAACAGTCTTGTGAGCAAGGATAGCCAGACTGTTATTCCCACTTGCTGACACAAAGAGGTGACACATCTTGCTGAAGGTACAAAGATCCAAGAAACATCCATGAGGTTCTCCCTTTCCTCTAATCAGCTAAAAACATGTACAATGATATATTGGCCTAAGAATTACTGCTGTCACCTGGATGTCATTGAAATGCTGGAGGCAGGGCCCTCTAGAACAATTCTCCCTCTTGAAGCCCCTGCAACACTCCTTCCATGCTGCTGCTCTCACCCCACCCCTGCTAACTTACCCACCATGGGACAACCCAGAAAAGGAAAGCACTTGGCACTCCTAGCGTGGGACGACACTGTGGGGACCACATGCTGCAAGGATGCTCCTGCCTCCTTGGCCAGGACTGCAGAGAAGTGAAACTGTGGTTTAACAACCCACTGTCCCCGATGTCCTTCTCCATCTATGCTCTCACTGCTATCTGTCACCAAAAGAAATAAAAATAAAAGCAGCATGAACTCAGCAACCTATACTCAGCAACCTATCTCTTCCAGCATTCTCCCCCTGAGAAAAGCAGAAGCCTGAGGGCCAAAGGAAAGGACTCAGAGAGGAAAGAATGGAAGATAAGTTCTGATGACCTGGTGAGGTCAGACCCCAGGAAAACCCAGCATGAGCTAGAAAGCACCCCCCTGTCCCCACTGGTACCCAATCCTGAGCGATCAAAACCCAGAGCCCAGTCCAAGCCTTGACATTCCTTCCCAGATCACACTGGTGTGACCATGTGCAACCCCAGGACTGGGTTCATGTTTCTTCTAGAAGTGTAGAATTCAAAGCACAGTTTATTCTATCCTTTCATCGTCCTGCTCTATTAAGTTTAGAAATTGCTGATGGTTTTCTTTTTAAAAAAAAAAAAAAAAAAAAAACACTTTTAAAGTTTTACATTCTTAAGTTTCTTAAGGCAAAATGTTGATATTACTATGCGTATCTTGGTCTGAAAGTCACATTCACATTATGGAAAAGATTTTTGCTAGACTAAGTCTATCTTGGGAGTGTGTACTAAGTTAAGCAATTTCTTTTGAAATGTTATAGTATCCTAATTTGAATTTTACTCATAACATACTGAGAGTAACCAACGAGAGGTCAATGTTCTTACAGAAAAATATTTTTCTTGAATTTCTTTTTATGAGAGGTCAATGCCTTGGACATGCTTACTTTCAATGAAGACCATCTCTGAATAAGTTGAAATAATTTTTCAGACAAGAACCTGATGTACTAAGTTCAAAAACCTGCTTTACACTATGTCAAATCCTGGTAGGGAGAAATTTTTTTTAATGACATGTTTATTTTTTGCAAGTGTTTTAAGACTTTTTAGAATCATAAACTCACAGAATATTTAATAGTAAATATTTTCTGGTTTATAATTTCTGCCAGAAAAATCATCATTTTGTCTAAGGCCTGGTGTGGTGGCTCAGGTGTGCAATCCTTTGAGAGAATAAATTGGAAGGATTGCTTGAAGCCAGGAGTTCAAGACCAGCTTAAGCAAGGGTGAGATTCCCATCTCTACAAATAGAAATTTTAGTTGGGCCTTGTGTTGGGTGCCTGTAGTTGCAGATACTTAGAAGGCAAAGGCAGAAAGGTTGCTTAAGTTCAGGAGTTTGAGGTTGCTGTGAACTATGATGATGCCATTGCACTCTACCTGGGGCAACAAAGCAGGAGACTCTATCTAAAATAAATATTTAAAAAATCAACTTTTCTAAAGCAAAAGTCATTAGTCATAATAGCAGTCACTATTTTCTAGCTATGATGTAAATATCAACATATAGCATGTCAATCAACTCAGTTATTGGGAATATTTTCAGACATTATGGAACATAAGCTGGATATCGAATTCATACTCTCCAAGTTTAAGTCCTATTCTCTATTTACTAACAGTCCAGACAATTCACTAAAGCACAAATTTTTCATTTTTAAAAAGGGGGTAAATGAATAGCACATTCCTTGTAGAGCTGTTGTGAGGATTAAACATGTTTATAGACTGAAGGCAATTATTTCAGTTCTGAAAAATTGTCATTACTCTCATTAAAATTTTCGAACTGAATAGATCATCCTTGGAAAATGAAGTTTTTTGTTTTTGTTTTTATTTTTGAGATAGACTCTCACTCTGCTGTCCCAGGCTAGAGAGCTGTGTCATCATCATAGCTCGCTGCAACCTCAAATTCTTGAGCTGAAGTGATCCTCTTGTCTCAGGCTCCTGTGTAGCTGGGTAATTTTTCTCAGGCTCCCAACACTCCTGGGTAGTTTTTCTATTTTTAGTAGAGACAGAGGTCTCACTCTTGCTTAGGCTGGCTCGAACTCCTGAGCTCAAGGAATCCACGGCTTAGGCCCCTCAGAGTGCTAGGATTACAGGCATGAGCCATAGGCTGAGAATGAAGTTTTAAAGTTAAGCTACTGAAAAATTTTTGAGAAAATTAAATCCCTTTGCTATCGATAAAGCAAATCAATGTTAATAACATCCTCCTATGTGCTTTCATAGTCTTGATCTGCATTTAGACTATAGCCCATACCACTTTGAGTTTTTAACAACAAACTTAATTTTATTAGAATAGCTTTAGACTTTCAGAAAAATTGTGACACTGGCGCCAAGAGTTCCCATATATATGTTCCCAGTTCCCCCTGTTTAGCTATCATCTTAAATTGCTATGGTACATTAGTTATAATTAATGAACCAATACAGATACATTATTATTAGCTAAAGACTATGCTTTATGCAGGTTTTTACCTAATGTCCTATTTCTCTTTTAGGGCTCCATCCGGGGCACCACATTCCATTTAGTCCTTATGTCTCTTTGGGCTCCTCTTGGCTGTGACAGTTTCTCAGACTTTCCTTGCTTTGATGACCTTGATAATTTTGAGGGATACTAGCCAGCTTTTGTAAGCTGCCCCTTGAATGGGATTTGTCTGATGTTTTCCTTATGATTAGACTGGGGCCATGGGTTTTGAAGAGGAGAACCATGGAGGGAAAGTGCCATTTTCACCACTTATCAAGAGAACATACTATCAGAGTGACCTTTCACTGTTGATGTTGACCTTGGTCACCTAACAGGAAGTATTTGTCAGATTTCTCCACTGCAATGTGACCCTTTGCCCCACACCTTTTCCATACTGTGCTCTTTGGAAGGAAGTCCCTATGCACAGCCCACACATAAGAATTTATGCTCCCTGTACTTGAGGGCAGAGTACTTGCATAAATTATTTGGAATTCTTCTACTTGGAAGATTTGCCTCATTTCATCCATTTATGTGTTCAATAATTTATTTATAGAAATATGGATATGAGGATGTTTATTTTATATTTGGGGTCATAGTCAACTACTACTTTATTTATTTTTTTTGTTCTAATTGTTCCAGACTTGGCCTTGGGTGCTCTTTCAGGTGGCTTCTGTATCTTTTTGACACATTCTCATCAGTGGTTTTCTTTTTCTTATTTATTTATTTGTAGAGACAAGTCTCACTTTATCGCCCTTGGTAGAGTGCTATGGCGTCACAGCTCACAGCAATCTCCAACTCCTGGACTTAGGCGATTCTCTTGCCTCAGCCTCCCAATTAGCTGGGACTACAGGTACCTGCCACAACCCCTGGCTATTTTTTTGTTGCAGTTTGGCCAGGGCCGGGTTTGAACCAGCCACCCTTGGTATATGGGTCCAGCACCCTACCCACTGAGCCCTTCTTTTTATTACTTACTTTCAGGCACTACAGGAAGCTCCAGGATTATCTTGTGTATTTATGGTCCAATCCTAGAATCAGCATTTCTGCAAGGACCCCTACTCTCTTTTACTAGAGAACTAAGATCTGAGAACTAGGTGTTATAGCTGCTGCTGGGTGTCGCTTATTTTAGGTACTCATACCTCATAGAACAAGGAAATACATGTGTGACCCATATATAAACACCTGACTCTAAACATCTATATATGTAACCACCTATACCTATATTAAGCTAAACATGAGTTCATACTGATATCTCCAACTCTAATTCATCACCACATGGATCATCTTATCTTTGTAACCCACTTGTTTATCTGTAGAGTTTGGCTCCAAAAGTAATAAATCTAGCTCCTACCATTTGCCATCCATTTACTTAATTGCTCAATTTCAACATACACATAAAATAGCATCAGAATTACTGATGTGTACTCTCCTGGGAAACAACTTTATCAACTACAGTACAGTGTTTATGTGCAGTTCTTTTCACATGTATTTACAAACTCCACTGATTTACAAAGTTACTAAGGTCACTGTGTTGGCTCCCCACCTACTTCAATGAATTAGACTTTGGGATTTTTTAACCAATAAACAAACAATTGGATGATATGTCCATGATAAAAATAACTTCATATACACATGTCTACATGTACACACAACCACACATTCAGAAAAAAGTTAAGGTAAAATTTTATATAAATATAAGATCGATATAAGATCAAATGTAAATGTCATCAATAAAATTTCCTGATCTCACATATTTTTGACAAATTCATGCAACTGTAATTCACCATGAATCTGGCCACGCAGGAAAAGTTTCTCCTTTCTGACTCCTTTTTTTGAACTTCCATGTTATTTTCTACTGGGAAATAAACTAGGCAATTGAACAACACTAAGTGTTGCCACAGCCTGGAATAAACCATACTAATTTGCTGAACCTCAGGATTAAACTTCTCTCTGTTTGTGTATATGTATTGCTCTTTTTATTTACAAATTAAACTAAAAAATTTCCCACCTTGCCACTTATACTTACATATCTCTGCCTATATCACAATGGTTCTCACCTTCCTAATGCCTCGACCCTTTAATATAGTTCCTCATGTTAACCCTAACCATAAAATTACTTTCATTGCTACTTCATAACTATAATTTTGCTACTGTTATGAATCATAATGTAAATATCTGATATGCAGGATGTATTTAGGCAGCCCCTGTGAAAGGGGTCGTGACCCACAGGTTGAGAACCACTGCTATATCATCTATATTTACACATCTATAACTATACCCACCCTTACACAAATCCTATTGAAACCCAAATTCTAAGAGACTATTGTTAAGGCTAACCAGCATTCTCCCCCAAGACACAAGAAATTTGAGGTTAAATAAAGGTATTCTTGAAAATAATGCTTGCAGGGTGGTGCCTGTAGCTCAGTGAGTAGGGTGCTGGTCCTATATACCAAGGGTGGTGGGTTCGAACCCGGCCCCAGCCAAACTGCAACAAAAAAATAGCTGGGCATTGTGGAGAGCACCTGTAGTCCCAGCTACTCAGGAGGCTAAGGCAAGAGAATTGCCTAAGCCCAAGAGCTGGAGGTTGCTGTGAGCTGTGATGTCAAGGTACGCTACAGAGAGTGACAAAGTGAGACTCTGTCTCTGAAAAAAGAAAGTCAGAAAGAAAGACAGAATGAAAGAAAGACAGAAAGAAAGAAAGACAGACAGAAAGAAAGAAAGAAAGATCTATAAAAGAATTGGTAAGCAAGATGATAATACCAGTAAATTTCCATTTCTCTTGTTTGTTTAACTTTTGTGGAAAATAGTTATTTTTTGGTGAATAACAGTGTTATTATCATAAACTTAATCAGACATAATTGCAATTGCTGCTTTTGTTTTCACTTTAGACTATTTACTGGAATGTTCACACAGCACTT
>CAUYPK010101096.1:0-94100 GCA_963574355.1 Loris lydekkerianus | reverse complement strand
GAACACGCGGCTAGAGCCGCATGCGGCTCCCGGCCAAAATGAATTTCGGCTCTTTGCCTCTTATCATTATTTTGTATACTGTGGCTCTTTGCTAAGTTTGGATTTTGTTATGCTGCTTCTGAGGAGGGACCTCTGAGGAGCGATCTCCGAGCACGTAGTCGAACTTGTTCGCCACCCCTGCTATAATGTCTATAATAATTTTTTTTAAAGGCATTCACTGGAACTAACAGCAGATTTGCCATTTCTTTTTTTTTTTTTTTGGAGAGACAGACTCTCACTTTATTGCCCTCAGTGGAGTGCCATGGCATCACACTGCTCACAGCAACCTCAAACTCCTGGGCTTAGGTGATTCTCTTGCCTCAGCCTCCTGAGTAGCTGGGACTACAGGTGCCCGCCACAATGCCTGCTACTTTTTTTGTTGCAGTTTGGCAGGGGCTGGGTTTGAACTCACCACCTTCAGTATAGGGGCCAGCGCCCTACCCACTGAGCTACAGGCGCCACCCCATATTTGCCATTTCAAAAGGAAGAAAAAAGCCAGTGACTAGGTAGGCATAGTTATAGGGACCTAAAATAAAACAAAAGGAAAATAGAAGAAAAAGAAATGAATATTGCATCAATTTAGGACAACCTCAAGTAGACAAAAGTATGTATTCTTAGTCGTAACTAAAAGAAGAAGAAAACAAACTAAATACTTGAAGAAATAATTACCAAAACTTTTTGCAAATGTGATTCGCACTATAAGCGTATATATACAAGAAAATTAATAAACCCAAAGCATAAGAAACATAAAGAAAACTGCCAAGGCACATGATGATCAAATTGCTTAAAACCAGTGATAAAAAGAAAATCTTAAAAGCAATCAAATGCAAAAGAAGCAAAACAAAGACAGTGGATTTCTTAATTTAAATAAAAAAGCAAAATTAGTAAACAAAATCATTTAAGAAAATGAGGGAGTAGAATGTCAACCTGGAATTGTTTATCCAGTGAAAGTATCTTTCTAAAACAAGATACTTTTTTCTTCTTTTTTTATTTTTTGTTTTGGACATAAGAAACTGAAGGCGTTTATGACCAAGACACCTACATTATAGGAAATGTTGAAGTCAGTCCTTCAGGAAGAAAAATGATATCAGATGAAAACTTAAATCTACACAAAAAACTAAAGAGAACTGAAAATAGTGACTACACTGAGCAGATACAAAAATTTTTTTTTCATATTTAAATCTCTTTGAAAGAAATACTTTGTTTAGAGCAAAAATGATGGCAATTTACTGTGAGGTTATGTAAAATGTAAAATTTGAAGCTCTTAAAAGAAAGTATAGATTAAACCTTCGAGATCTTGGATTTGGAAATGGTTTCTCAAAAAACATGCAATAAAGGAATAGATATTCGATTTAAAATTAAAAACTTGTGCTTCAAAGGACACTATCAAGAAACAGACAACTCACTGAATACGTGAAAACACATGATGTCCTAGAGTCGCCAATTAAGTCGTCATACAGAGGGAAAACAGGAAATTGTAGCTAAATATACCCTTATGTACAAAGTACTCATTACAAATTTTACAAAGTGGCTAACATGTAGTGAATATTCTGTAAATAAGCTATAAAATTTTGTAATGAGTATTTTGTAAATAAAGGTACACTTAGCTACTATTTCCCATTTTCCCTATGTATGGTGACTGTATAGGTGACTTTTGGTACACCCTGTACTTGCAAATCATATATCTGATAAAGGACCTGTATCTAAAACACATGAAGAATTCTCACAACTCAGTAATAAAAAGACAAATACCCAATTAGAAATGGGCAAAGGATAAGAACAGACATTTCTCCAAAGAAAACAGATACAAATGGCTAATAAGCAAATGAAAAGATGTTCATCATCACTAACCATTAAGGAAATGAAAGTCAAAACCACAATGAGATACATGTGACTTCACACATACTAGGTTATCTAATTTAAAAAAATAAGTAATAACAAGTGTCAGTGAGGATATGGAGAAATATGAACTCTACATACACTGCTGGTGGAAACATAAAATGGTGTAGCCACTTTGGAAAACTTGTAGTTCCTCAGTAGTTTAAATATAAGGTTACCATATAACCCATCAAGTCCACTCCTAGATAGATTCCCAGAAGAAATGTAAACAGTGTCTGAAGAAAAACTGTACGTGAATGTTCATAACAGCACTATGCATGATAGGCACAAAGTAGAAACCACTCAAATGTCCAACAACTGATGAATGTCCAACATGTGCTATATCCATACAATGAAATATTATATGACAATAAAGGAATGACATACTGACGCATGACACATCAAGGATGTAATTCAACATTGAATTGATCCCATTTATATGAAATGTTCAGAATAGGCAAATCTAAGTGAACACCCAAGGGTAGGGGTAAGGATAGACAGGTTGGGAGGTAACAAGAAAAAGATACCAGGTGTCTTCTTAGATCATGAGAATGTTCTAAAATTGATGGTGGTAATGGTTACTGGACTTTATGAATACACTCAAGAACACTGAATGTACCCTTTAAGTGAGTGAATTGTTCGGTATGTGAATTACATCTCAAGTCATTGACAAAAACATTATTTATATGGCAAGATGGTTAATTTTAGGTACCAATTTGAGTGTAGTAAAGGAGGGGATATCTAGATAGCTGGGTGTGTTTTTAAGGGTGTTTCCACAGAAGACTGGTTGGCATGTGAATCTGTGGACTAGGCACCATTCCATCTGCTGGGGGCCCAGACAGAACAAAAAGGCAGAGAAAAGGTGAATTTGCTTTCTCTCTCTTAAAGCTAGTACACCTTCTTTTCCTGCTCTTGAATATCAGGAAGTACTCCTGCCTTTATACTCCTTGACCTGCATCAGCAGCCCTGTAGGTTCTCAGGTGTTTGCCCTCAGACTGAGAGTTACACCATCAGCTTCCCTATCTCTGAGACTTTGGGACTTGGACTAAGCTAATGGTTTCCCTGGGTCTCCAGTTTGCAGATGGCCTACCATGGGACTTCTCAGCATCCATAATTTTGTGAGTAGATTTAACTAATAAATCGCTTCTCATATGTCTGTCTATGCATCCATCCATCTATCCATCCTATTTTTTTTAAATTAAATCATAGCTGTGTACATTAATGCAATCATGGGGTACAACGTGCAGGTTTTATATATAATTTGAAATGTTTTCATCAGACTGGTTAACATAGCCTTCACCGCATTTTCTTATTGTGTTAAGACATTTAAATTCTATACCTAGTAAATTTCACAGGTACCCTTATAAGATGCACTGTACGTGTGGTCCCACCAATTACCCTCTCTCCACACATCCTACCCCCTTCCTTCCCTCCCTTTCCCCTTCTTCTTGGGCTATAATTGGGTTATAGCTTTCTTTATGGTTTCATAGTAAGACTGAGTACACTGGATACTTTTTCTTCCATTCTTGTATCCATCCTTGTATCTCATTTCTCCTATAAAAACCTGAAAAAAGTCAGGTAGAAAAAGATAAGTGAAATGAAAGAGTTAAACTTCTAAACCAATGAAGAAGGTTGAAACTCCAATCTTGATTTTGGCACTGAGTATTTCCTGGTTAAAAGTGATCTACTTTCCTAAATGTGCCTTCCTGTTCAATTGTTATTACTTAAAACTATAAAAATGCACAAGAGAAGTTGGCAAGCAAGACTAGGATCTTGGGAGTGATAGAAGACACTTTTCTGTCTAGACAACAAAATGAAAATCAAAAGAAACCAAATCTAAAAGCCCTGCCAAGAACCAATATGGAATTAATAGAATTTCCACAGGTTGTACTATCTACTCCAAAAAAAGCAACCTTTTATTTAGAAAAGCATCACAGAAACCCTCAATCCTTTGAGTCTGTAAAAAAATAAAGAAAATGTAAAATGAAGTACTGTACTTAAAGAACAGAAACTCAAATTCCTTCTAATTATCCTAAGGGTATATGAAGAATGAAATATAATTATGGTCAATTAAACTATTTTACTCAAACCTTTGCATCACAAATGTATACTGTTAATGAGCTCATCCTATGATATTTCACTCTGTCACATTCTGATGCTCTAGGTTCATCTGAAAAGGTGCCAGATGAAAATATAGCAGTAAATTTTCACTATGTAATTAGTGAGACAGCCTTTTGACCATTCATGTAATTAAGAAACTACTACTTTTTAAAATGGGAGTAAATGAAGAATGTTATTTAACTAATGATATTTGTTATACATTTAATTTGACAGCCAACTGCCTCTAAATTTAAGCTGGAACTGAGCTTACCAAGAGGTCTGAAGGTATACAGTTAGTCCTGAGGTTCTGGCTGCAGTTCACTTCACAAAATTGGTTCCCATGAAAGGAGAGCCATACCTTTTTAATAGCTTTTAACTTACTATGAACCAAATGTCCAAATCTGAAAACTGGAATCCAAAGGCAAGATCAAAAGTATAAAGATGAATTATTTCCAAATAATAAGGGACAACTAGACCTCTTATGAAACAGGAGAAGACCTTCCTTTCAGTTTCATAAACTGAAACAGGGGAAACCCAAAGGCAGGGGTGTGGGGCAGATTAGATGTATAAATGATGATAATCAATGTGTATGTATATGGTTAGGAATACCATTTATCACTAATTGTTACAGTGCATATGAGGTGACTTATTGTAAAGATGACATATAAATGTAAATACAGACAATTCCCAGGTTATGGACAAGGTATGTTCCTGAGAAAATCTTTAGGTTGGATTTGAATGTAACTCAGATCCCTGATGAACAACACATGTATGGTAATAATAATACTACAACAGCTCATATGTTGTAATAATAATAATACTACCACCTCAGTACTATACTAACTTACAGAAACTACTGTGCTCTTTTCTTTTAAATCAAACAGAACATTAAAAAAAAACTCATATACAAAGTTTAGATAGGAAATAGAAGGAATTTAAAAAACAAAAAAATGAAGGTTAACACTCACCTAATGTTGCATCAATACTTATTTTGATCTTTAAGGTCAGGAATGCTTACACTTATTATGATTGTTAAATCAATAAGAACCTTTCTATTTCAATAATTAATCCACTAAGTTACTTAGTAATAATTAATGCTTTCATTGGAATACTGCCTTTCACATGTTCCATTATTCTCACTTTATCCTTCATAATTGTTCGCACAGCCAGCCTGAGCAAGAGCAAGATCACATCTCTACTAAAAAGAGAAAAAAATAGCCAGGAGTGTGGTGGGCACCTGTAGTCTCAGCTACTCAAGAGGCTGAGTAGCCCAAAAGGATTGCTGGAGCCCAAAAGTTTGAGGTTGCTGTGAGCTATGATGATGCCACAGCATTCTATCCAGGGCAACAGAGTGAAACTTGGTCTCAAAAAAAAAAAAAAAGCAAGGAAAAAAGAATCATTCTGACAGCACAGTGACTGAAGCCTAATGCTTTCCCAATGAAAGTCTGGCCTTTCTCCAAACAATTATTTTTATTGTTCTACTTTCATTTCCATTGTAATGAACTTTCTCTCTGCTGCAAAGCTCGCCTGGATTTGCAATGGACTTTTTGGTTTGGAGGAACGTCATAAGGGTAAACACAGACTCACAAATCAAATAAGAAAGTTCAGGCAAAAGTGATACTGTGTGTAAGCAACTATATAAACAATGAGACTAGCTGCTAGTATAAAGATGCTGTACCAATCATTTTCACCATCCAGGCTTACTTAGATGCACAGAAGAAACTAGTTCCTAAATCATTAATTTAATGTTTTAATTATAAATCATCCTATGGGGAGCCTTGGAAACCCATTCATAAGTATAGAACACTAAGTTACTTTGTACAGGGAATACCTGTATTAGAAGCATTATAATTTTTTCTTTGTTTATCTTAATAATTTTTATTTTTTTATTTATTTTACTTTATTATTTTTTTTTAAAGACAAAGTCTTACTTTGTCACCCTCGGTAGAGTGCCATGCTGTCACAGTTCACAGCAACCTCCAGCTCTTGGGCTTAGGCAATTCTCTTGACTCAGCCTCCCGAGTAGCTGAGACTACAGGCGCCTGCCACAATGCCCAGCTATTTTTTTGTTGCAGTTTGGCCGGGGCCGGGTTCAAACCCACCACCCTTGGTATGTGAGGCCGGCGCCCTACTCACTGAGCCATAGGCACTGCCCTATCTTAATAATTTTTAATATATGCTTCTATGAAAAACATGAAGTTCTCTATGTCCTTCCAGAGTAAATAGATTAGTATTATTATAGGTATTATTCTAAAAATGTTAAATTCACTGAACAAGGGTTAAAATTCACTAATGAAATCAGTTGCTTTAAAAATATAAATAATCTAAAGAATATCAAATGATGTAAATAATGAACCTTACTATACTTGGTAAAGAAAAGGATGAGATATTCATTTTCCTAAAAAGTCTGAAATTCATCATTTAATGTGGGTTTTTAAAATAAAAATTACAAACTTCAATAAGATTAGCCTATATCACAAAATCCCAAAACCAGAGATGTTGGCATGGATGTGGAGAAAAGGGAACACTTCTACACTGCTGGAGGGAATGCAAATTAATACATTCCTTTTGGAAAAATGTTTGGAGAACACTTAGGGATCTAAAAATAGACCTGCCATTCAATCCTACAATTCCTCTACTAGGTATGTATCCAGAAGACCAAAAATCACATTACAACAAAGATATCTGTACCAGAATGTTTATTACAGCCCAATTCATAATTGCTAAGTCATGGAAGAAGCCCAAGTGCCCATTGGCCCATGAATGGATTATTAAATTGTGGTATATGTACTCTATGGAATATTATACAGCCTTAAAGAAAGATGGAGACTTTACCTCTTTCATGTTTACATGGATGGAGCTGGAACATATTCTTCTTAGAATGGAAGAAAAAGTTTCAATGTACTCAGCCCTACTATGAAACCAACTTATAGCTTTCATGAAAGCTGTAACCTAATTATAGCCCAAGAAAAAGGGGAAAGTGGAGAGGTAGGGGAGGGGAGAGGGAGGATGGGTAGAGGGAGGGTAATTGGTGGGACCACACCTTCGGAGCATCTTACAAGGGTACATGTGAAATTTACTCAGTGTAGAATATAAATGTTTTAACACAATAACTAAGAAAATGCCATGAAGGCTATGTTAATCAGTTTGATGAAAATATTTCAAATTGTATATAAAACCAGCACATTGTACCCCATAATTACATTAATGTATACAGCTATGATTTAATAAAAAAATAAAATAAAAATTACAGTTATTCATTCATTGAACAAATACTGATTGAGCATCTATTACATGGTAGTAATAGGTGAAAGGGGTGGCCCTGCAAAAATTACAAAAATCACTGATAAATACCTAATCCTGCAATTTCCCTAGTAACAGGGAAGATCAATCCTATGAAGTCTATGGCTAACAGACACCCTAGCCTGAGGGAATTCTATTTTGTACAACTTCTAAAAAGGGCTAAACAGAAAGGGGATATAAATTCTCTTTCAAAACTGTTTTTGAGAATCTGCTTTTTACAGAGTTCCTGAGTAAACTGCTAAGAAGGAGCTTCAGGCTTCAGCCGTATCTCAAGAACAGTTACATATTTTGCGA
This sequence comes from Loris lydekkerianus, assembly GCA_963574355.1. Lineage (NCBI taxonomy): Eukaryota > Metazoa > Chordata > Mammalia > Primates > Lorisidae > Loris > Loris lydekkerianus. The sequence continues at coordinate 86,486 of CAUYPK010101096.1, read as the reverse complement.
TAATCTCAGATAATTATATCTCCAAAGAAAGGCAGAGAAGCCAATTCCTGGACTTGGACATCCAGCCGGATGGAGTGGACATGGCAGTTTCTCTACTGCACTCCTCTTGGTCTCAGCTGGCTTTCTTTCCCCTTCTCTTTCCTTGGGATACAACACTGGCTTGTCTCCCTGTTACCAGCATTTTTCTTTCTTCTGTGGCATCTTAGTCTAGAGATTCCAGAATGAAACTGGACCATGTGAATAAGTAACAGGACAAAGTTCATACACAAAGAAGGGTAACAAAGCCTCCCACAGCAGAGGAGGAATTCTCAAGTGGGAAACCCCATGTGGGTCTTTTGTCTAGGGGTTCATATACTACTTGTGTTTTCCAGGAGGTGTTCTTGGGAATGAATGTCACACTTGGCCAGGAGCTGGCAGACAGAAAACATCCTGCCCATGGTGATTACCAAATGAATGTATTAAGAAGTAAATTTGGTCCTCACAGTTCCTATCCCAGGCAAAGTAGTAGGATGTATATTTTATCACTTCAAAAGGGCCATCCAGATGAGATACAGGTCAGGCTACTTTTTTCTGATCCTGTTTGTGTTCAGAGAGTGCAGCCTGGAAAAAGCCTGTTTGCCTAGGCCTAGAAAATGGGGATCCCTGTCCAGCCTGAGCAGAGGAACCCTGTATCGTCCCTGCTGTTGTCTCCCTCTTTTTCACTCTTTCACGCTCTCCTCTAAGTAGACAAAATAAATTTCACTGAAATATATATATCTCCTAATCTTTGTGAGAAATTTTTCTCAACCCACACTGTGAGCACGTACTAAGCTTTCCACCTACAATATGGTAAGTAGTGAAGGTTAAAAAATAAAAAAAAACTTCTGCTCTCAGGTAAAGTAAAATACATTCAAAGTAAAAACACAGCTATACTCTATCTAAAATTTTAACATTTTTATAGGAAGAAGATGTATAATTCATAATTGTTTTTATTTTGTTTTTAAAATCTGTATTTATCTAAACATTTACTATCATTTCTTATAATAAAGGTCTTTTCAAAAATCAAAGAAATAAACTCTAATGAAAGTAAGGGGGGGGGGGAACCTAAAGTAAAAATGAGTTTCAACTTAAACTTTTAGTAATTTTAAACTTTTATCAGATGATTATAAAGGAGAACAACTTTTCAGGAAAAAAAAAAACTTTATGGTAACTGCCCTATGTTTCAAAAATCACACAGTTTAGTCTGCTAATTCCACTTTTAAGACTTGCAAAAGCAAAGATTTACACAATAATATCTTTATAACAATAGTACAGAAAAAGTAGGAGAAAGTCTAACTATTGGAGAATGGAAGAAGGATAAAACAATTACAGTTTATCCATATAAAAGTCCATTATGCAGTCATTTAAAAAGAAAGAAGTTTACCAATGAACATTAAGATAAAATACTAACAATGTAAGTGAAGAGAGAATATAAAGTATATATGTCCTAAGAAAACTATACTATAATACCTACCAATAAGCAAAAAAAAGATTTTAGGCAAAATGCTACTGGTTGTTATCTCTGGGTGAGAAAAGTAGAATTTCAGAATGAATATTAGCATATTCATAGATTCTAAGGATTCCTACAGTTTAAAAAAAAAGCATTTAATTTTAATGTCACTGTAGTCACCAATTCAGAAACTCAAAAAAAGGGGAAACATTACATTTAAGCAAATGGATATAACACTTGTGGTCTCCTAAAATTAACAATGCATTACATTATATTGCTCTTGGCAACATTTCCATCTTAGCACTTTTCTTTCAAACTTAAATATAACTAGGCAGGTGTGATTTAGAAGATTTAATTTCACATACTACTATAAATCTTTTCTCAAAAGATGCTGAATGTCCAATTTACTATTTTTAAAATACTCATAATTAACTAGCCACTTGAAATAGGTTTTCTATAACTAAATAAGTATTAAACCTTCTGCAGAAATAATTTGGAGATATTTTCATTAATATAATAGCCAGAAATCAGAAAACTGAATTTTAAGAATCCAATTATAGAAATGTTGACTTCTCAGGAAAATTTTTACAATTTGAAGGAAGCATAAAAGTGGGGTAAAAAAGTACTTTCACCAGTGTTAATCATTCCAGAACTCATGAGTAACATCACAGTACACCATGGCCTTAGGCCAAATAATAAAGTGCCAAATGGAAAATGGCACAAGTCCATGGGCTGTAAATACTGTATTAAAGGAAAATAAAGGAAAAAGTCTTTCATTAGAGCAATTACATATGCAGTTATAGTACCAGTTCTTATAATGAATAAATCAGTTTAGCAATTCCAAGAGTGGACACTTCAAACACATTCTCTATTGGCAGTAATTTTAAGTTTAAAATCTTACTGTGTGTTCCTTTCATTTCTAAACATTTTAAACTCTAAAGTGTTTTTGATTGGTGTAGTTGATTTATAACTATCACCTAAAATTTTCACATGCCATTTGATAACGTATCTACCTGACCCATTATATTATGCAACAGTAGCCAATACAGATAAATACAACAAATAAAAATATTCATCCCAATCAGTTGAAACTTCAGACCACAAATTCTAGAGAAATGAAAATTTCTACTAACCCCAAATCAATCATTCCTTAGTCCATACTTCCATTTCTCAAACTATTATATTAAATGAGCTTGTTTCGAAAAGCCCCCAAATTAAGTTATTTATGTTCAATATTTCAAAAAGACCTCAGAACCACATAAAGTAGCCTCAACTAGCACCAAGTCCCTAGGGAATGCTTCCATCTCTCTTATCTCTAGGATACTGTTTCCAAGGCTAAGTTTACAAAACAATTGTGTTGTATAAGAAGTTAACAAGTATATGCATCATTTTTGCTTTGCTAACTGATTACCCCAAAATTTAGTGGCTTAAAGCAACAGACATATATTATTTCTGACAAATCTGAGGGTTAAGTGGGTAATTCTTTCTAGTGGGCAAAATTCTAAGTGGGCTTCACTCAGGAAGGGAATGGTCAACCATAATGCCCCAAGTCAGGCAATTTGCAGGAGGACCGGACTGAGGGGACCTTAGCTAGGAAAGTCATTGCTCCAGAGTCTCTCATCCTACAGAAGCTAGTAAAGGTTTCTTACCACAGCTAATGCAGGATTTCCAAGAGCAACAATGAACCCAAGAAAAAAAAAAACTGCTGTGGTCCAAATGGCTTCACATCAGAATTCTATCAAACCTTCAAAGAAGAGTTTATTCCTATACTGCAGAAATTATTCCAAAAAATTGAGGAGAAGGATCTTCCCCAACACGTTCTACAAAGGAAACATCACCCTGATACCAAAACCAGGAAAAGATCCAACTAAAAAAGAGAACTTCAGACCAATTTCACTAATGAATATACATGCAAAAATTCTCTGTAAAATCCTAGCCAATAGATTATAGCTTCTCATCAAAAAAGTCATACATCATGATTAAGGAAGTTTCATTCCAGGGATTCAAAGGCTGGTTTAACATATGAAAGTCCATAAACATAATCCACCATATCAACAGAAGCAAAAACAAAGACTATATAGATCCTCTCAATAGATGCAGAAAAAGCATTCGATAAAATCCAGCATCCTTTTCTAATTAGAACATTGAAGAGTGCAGGAATAGATGGCACATTTCTTAAACTGATCGAAACCATCTATGACAAACCCACAGCTAATATTTTACTGAATGGAGTAAAACAGAAAGTTTTTCCACTTAGAACTGGAATCAAACAAGGTTGACTTCTATCTCCACTACTATTCAACATAGTGCTGGAAATTCTAGCCAATACAATCAGGCAAGAGAAGGAAATAAAGGGCATCCAAAAGGGAGCAGAGGAGGTCAAACTCTCCCTCTTTGCTGATGATATGATCTTATATAATACTTAGAAAACACCAACCAAAGATTCAACCACAAGACTCCTAGAAGTCATCAAAAAATACAATAATGTGGCTTGGTGCCCATAGCTTAGTCAGTAGGACACCAGCCACATACACTGAGGCTGGCGGGTTCCAGCCCAGCCTGAGCCTCCTAAACAATGACAACTAAAACCAAAAATAGGCGTTATGGTGGGCGCCTGTAGTCCCAACTACCCAGACTGAGGCAAGAGAATTGCTTAAGCCCAAGAGTTTGAAGTTGCTGTGAGCTGTAATGCCACAGCACTCTACCAAGGGTGACATCGTGACACACTATCTCAAAAAAACAAAACAAAACAGTAATGTCTCAGGATATAAAATCAACATCCACGAATCAGTAGCCTTTGTATACGCCAATAATAGCCGAGATGAGAAGCTAATTAAGGACACAATTCCCTTCACAGTAGCTTCAAAGAAAATGAAATACCTAGGAATATACCTCACGAAAGAGGTGAAGGACCTCTATAAAGAAAATAAAGAAACCTTAAGAAAAGAAATAGCAGAAGATACTAACAAATGGAAGAATATACCATGCTCACGGCTGGGAAGAATCAACATTGTTAAAAAGTCTATACTTCCCAGAGCAATCTACAGATTCAATGCCATCCCTATTAAGATACCAACATTGTATTTCAAGACTTGGAAAATATAATTCTTCGTTTTATATGGAACCAGAAAAAACTCTGTATAGCTAAGGCAGTTCTTAGTAATAAAAACAAAGCTAAGGGCATCAGCCTACCAGACTTTAGGCTATACTACAATATCCAGTTCTCCCAGCACAATTTATTGAATAGTCATTCTTTCCCCCAGTGTATGTCTTGTTTGGTTTATCAAAGATTGTAAAAAACTGGGTGGCGCCTGTGGCTCAGTGAGTAGGGCGCCTGCCCCATATACTGAGGGTGGCAGGTTCAAACCCAACCCTGGCCGAACTGCAACCAAAAAATAGCCGGGCGTTGTGGCGTGCGCCTGTAGTCCCAGCTGCTTGGGAGGCTGAGGCAGAAGAATCGCAGAAGCCCAAGAACTGGAGGTTGCTGTGGGTCCTGTGACTTCACGGCACTCCACTGAGGGTGGTAAAGTGAGAATCTGTCTCTACAAAAAAAAAAAAAAAAAACCTCTGAAATTGGCCTGGACTGCCATGTTCATAAGCACCTGGAAGAAGCAAAGGTGAATCCTCTCTGGCAGGGAGAACGTCATAATAGGCTTCGATTATTTCAGCAAACAATTTTATAAATAAAATGTCTAGCACACAATTAAAAAAAATAAGGTGCACAAGGAAATAACATGAACTAAAACCAGAAAAAATAACAGACATTAGAAACAGACCAACAGAGGATCCAGCTACTGCAGTAATCTAACTCTGACTTAAAATCACTATGCTTGTTTGCTTGAGAAGATAATGTAATTTGAAAATTTCATAAGTTGGCCTGGCACAGTGGCTCAAGCCTATAATCCTAACACTCTGGGCAGCCAAGGCAGATGGATTGCTTGAGCTCAGGGGTTCAAGACCAACCTGAGCAAGAGAGATACCACATCTCTACTAAAAATAGAAAACTGAGGCAAGATGGTGCAGAATATAGAAAACTTGAGCTCAAGAACTTGAAGTTGCTGTAAGTTATGATGCCCTGGCACTCTAAACTCAGGGTGCCGGAGTGAGACTCTGTGTCAAAAAAAAAAAAAAAAGAGAAAATTTCAGCAGCAGTTTTGTTTTTTTTTTTTGAGACAGAGCCTCAAGCTGTTGCCCTGAGTAGAGTACGATGGCATCACAGCTCACAGCAACCTCCAACTCCTGGGCTCAAGCGATTCTCCTGCCTCCGCCTCCCAGGTAGCTGGGATTACAGGTGCCTGCCACAAGGCCTGGCTATTTTTTTGTTGCAGCCATCATTGTTGTTTGGCGGGCCCAGGCTGGATTCGAACCCACCAACTCAGGTGTATGTGGCTGGCGCTTTAGCCACTTGAGCCACAGGTGCCAAGCCAGCAGTAAAAGTTTTAAAAAGAACCAAGTGTACTAAAATTAGATAGTGGTTATGATTGCATAACTCAGAATATTAAGGAAAAATGCTGAATTGTATACTTTAAAAACGTGAATTTATGGTATGTGAATCATATCTCAATAAAGCTACTATTAAAAAAAGAAACAAGTAATGAGTCTAGAAGTGAAATAAGTAATTGAAGTTAGGCATTCAGTGTACAGGGGCAATGGAGTGCATCCTCAGAGGCCCCACCAACCATTAAATGAGTTTGGACACTTCCTACCTCTACTTACCCAAGTCTTATTACTTTGGAATAAAGAGGCTTTAAAAAAGCTTACAAAACATTGTCTTTATGAAAAAAGAGAACACGATAAAAAACTGATAAACAGAATCAATAATATGGGTTGGGTTCACTCTTCTTTCAGGACTTCAAGAAACAAAGCTGAATCAATCAGAATCTCTCTCAATAATGTGGGCTAAAGTATAGTCAAAGACTAGGTCAGTTAGAAATTAGGTTGACAGGCTAAAATATCATGACAAAGTGAAGAATCAGAGAGGTCAGGAAAGGCCAAAGACAAGCTGAAGCAAGAAAGAAGCTGAAATTCAAAGCTGATGCCCAAACTTCTGGCTTTACTGACTGGGCAAAAATGGTATTTCACTAGAGGTATCATTTTTTGAGTTAGAAAAGACTAGCTTAGGCTAGACATTGTGGTACACACCTGTAATTTCAGCTCTCAGGAGGCTGAGGCAGGAGGATCACTGAGCCCAGGAGTTTAAGACTGCAGTGAGTCACTATGATAAAATCTAACCTACGTGAGGGAGCAAGACTGTTTCTAAAAAAAAAAAAAAAAAAAAAAGTAAAGATTGGCATAGAACAAAATTTGGTGTGGTGAAAGGAGGGAATCAGAAATTCAATTTTAAAGTGAGTTCCAAAAATGAAGTTTAATTTGCATATATTAAATTTGAGATGCCTATGAGACAACCCCGTATGTGACATCCAAAGAGGGATGACACTTGAGCACGCACTTTTGGTGCTTAGCAGAAATATGTGGGCTGGGGGCCATAAATTTGAGAGTAGTGTATGAGGTGAGTAATTGAGAAAAATAAGGTTGGAGAGATAGGTTTGACCTGAGAGAGACATATGCAAACCACGAAAAGGAATTTGGATTTTATCCTGAAGACAATGTGTGGTATCAGCTTTATCGTATAGACAGGTAACTTAGTGGCAGTATGAAGAGCGTATTAGAGAGCACGGACTGGAGGGAAGGTGATAGTGAGGGTCCTTGTGGTAATTCAGTAAGAGATGGGAATTCTCATATATTGTTTTATAGCCCAGCTTTTTTCACTCACATTACATTACAAACATTAAAAAAAGTCACTAATGGCTGGGTGCGGTGGCTCACGCCTATAATCCTAGCACTCCGGAAGGCTGAGGCAGGTAGATCCCTTGAGCTCCAGAATTTGGGACCAGCCTAAGCAAGAATGAGACTCCAGGCTTGGCGCCTGTAGCTTGAGCGGCTAAGGTGTCAGGCACATAACACCGGAGCTGGCGGGTTTGAATCCAGCCTGGGTCTGCCAAACAACAATGACAACTACAACCAAAAAATAGCCAGGCATTGTGGCGGGCACCTGTAGTCCCAGCTACTTGGGAGTCTGAGGCAAGAGAATTGCTTATGCTTAAGCCAGGAGCTGGAGGTTGCTGTGAGCTGTGATGCCATAGTACTCTACCCAGGGCAACAGCTTGAGGCTCTGTCTCAAAAAAAACCCAAAAAACAAAAACCTAAGAAAATGCCAGGAAGGCTATGTTAACCGGTGTGATGAAAATGTGTCAAACGATCTATAAAACCAGTGTATGGTGCCCCATGATCGCATTAATGTACACAGCTATGATTTAATAGAAAAAAAAAAAAAATGAGACTGTCTCTACTGAAAATGAAAAACAGAGGCAAGAGGATCACTTGAGCCTCACTCAACTAAGGGCAAAAAAGTGAGACTCTGTCTCAAAAAACCAAAACAAAACAAAAACAACTGTCGGTAAAAGTTATGTGGAAGCACAGGTTTATATATTTTTTAAAATTTTTATTTTGAGAAGGAGTCTCACTCTGTTGCCCTGGGTACAGTACTATGGGATCATCATAGCTCACAGCAACCTCAAACTCTTGGGCTTATCCTTTTGTCTCAATCTCCCCAGTACCTGGGACTACAGGCCCCACCACAGCTACCTGGCTATATTTTATTTATATATAAACATATATATATATTTATTATTATTATTATTTAGGAGAGATGGGTTCTCATTCTTACTCAAGCTGGTCTTGAACTCCTAAGCTCAAGCCTCCCAGAGTGCTAGGATTATAGGCATGAGCCACTGTGCCCAGCCTAGAAGCATAGATTTAAATGACAAAGTTGCCTACCAAGCTATGAATGTACATTACCTACTCAACCAGTGCTATACAGTTAGGTATTCTGGCTATTTTCAGTTTTTTTTGTTAGGAACCTTATTCTTTCACATGACCTATTCTCTGTGCTAGCTACCAAATATTGGTAACTATTTACTTTCTTATTGGTTTAAAATTTTTTCTCCCCTAGATTAAGCTTGAACAGGCATGGTTAAGACAACTCTCACCAAATGTACCATTTGATCCCCAACATTTCTGGTCCCCCTGCATGTAGGCAAGACCTGGAGACTCATTTTGCCTGATGTTAGTGTTGCTACACCTGTGCTGAAGCATGCTGAAAAGGCAGTGCCTGATCCTCCAGTCTCTCCCTGTTAAGGCAAGGGTGGCAGCTGTGTATTTTAGATGGTGTAGAGCAAGGCAGCAGATCCTCCAACTTCAGTCCCTAATGACCTTGTAGAATAGGACGCCTGCCAATTCACATAGGACATGAGGCATAAGCAAAATATAAACTTATCTGTATAAGCCGCTGAGATGTTAGGGCTGTCTGTCATTATAGCAGTAGTATAACCCATCCTGTTCCGACAGTTTGCACATCCACCATTCCTACCACTTAACTTTTCTCCTCCAGGTTCAGGGTGAAAAGGCATGTGTGTGGGGCACCCAGTGGCTGTCAGGTGCGCCATATCCCTTCTATGGTTTCTGCTTGCTGCTCCCCAGTTCCTGTGGCTTTTGCTTTTACCTGGTCACACCCGAGACTCTTCAAAGTCCTGCTCTTAGGCTACTGGAAACACTGCCCTCAGGTGCGGAGGGTCAGGCTGCCTGAGAATTTATACCCACCCTCCCCAGGGTGGGCCTTAGCCAGTGACTGAGTGGTATGGGAGTATGAAAGCCCAGTTCCCTTGCAACAAGTCAGGACAAACTCTGGAGCATAATTTATATCCTGAAATTCCCCTGTGGGATCAGGCTGATGCTCCCTTCCATGGGACTTTGCTTGAGATTATAACCCTTGTTTTGGTTTTCCCTTCCCCTATCTGGCTTCTCCTGTTCATTTTCCAGTTTTTCTTGGGAGCATTTCCTTAATAGATTACTTGCACACAAGTTCTCATCTTATAGCATGCTTCTGAAGAACCCTACTTAAGATATTTGGAACTGGTAATGGTCCTAGGAAATAGACTCTAAAGACGAGATCTTGGAATTTGATGACTTTCTGGCCAGATGGCAATAGGACCCTATTTATTTCTTATGGTAAGTGAAGTGATGCTAGCTCCTGGTATGCTGTATCATTGCCATTAGCAAAATATGTGCTTGTGGTAAATTAGAATTGGATACAGCTGGAAGGGACTGCATTGATTTGTGCAATACAGAGGAAGAAGACATGCTTTCCAAGACTACAAAATTAGTTTATGGGTGCAGGATGCTATTGATGCATGGAAGACAGACAATGATAGGATCAGGTCAGACAGTTACCAACTTAAGGCAAGATGTGAAGTCAGAAAGCCACTCCTGCAGCTTTAAAAAAGGCTCACCCTCCGTGTCTCAAAGGAAAATGGTGCTGCAACCAGGCACAGGACCATATTATAAGAGTAGAAGAATTCAGCAATATTTCACTTTGCAGTCTCAGTATGTTTTTTCCATTAAAGTTAGGCCCTAATAGGGAAGGGATGGAACCCTGAGACCTGGATGGGGCTATTTGGGAAGATGCACTTGAGAACATTTAACTCTTATATATGAAAACCAGCCTATCCCATAGCAAGAGTGACACCATGTTGAAGCGAAACCACCATGGTGACTGATGTCTGACCCCCACATACAAAGGTGTTCTGCAGTAAGTTCTTTAAACAATATAGATAATACCTCATAAAGATGCTTATATTATCTCCCCATTAGTCACAAGTCTTGGCAAGAAAATGTGACACAGCACATATTTTATCCTAAAACTTGTTACATAAAAAATACTTTCTGGGCCAGGTACGGTGGCTCATGCTTGTAATCTCAGAGCTTTGGGAGGCTGAGGTGGGATTATCACTTGAGGCTATGAGTTTGACAAAGAAGGAGCGAGACTAGCCTGGGTGATGTAGCAAGACACCTGTTTCTACAAAAAATAAAACAAATTAGCTGGGCACAGTGGGGTGCACTTGTCTCAACTACTCAGGAGGCTGAGGTGGGAGGGTATCTTGAGGCCAGGAGTTTGAGGTCACAGTGAGCTATGAACTTGCTACTGCATTCCAGCCTGGGAAACAGAACAAGACCCTGTTTGTTTGTTTTTGTAAACTTTCTGGAGGGCAGGTGTAAGGATCCACCTTCTCACGGCTGTCCAAGACATTGCTTTAATCCTTATTAAATATTTATTTCTGAGAAACAGAATTTGTCAGCCTCTTTTTCAGCCACTCAGCTCCCTTGACTTTTAGGGGTAGGTTTGCATATGCCTGCTCACTGCAGAATACCTTAGATTCCCTTGAATATACCAGGCACATGAATCATTCCATCTTGCAGGAAGATAATAGCAGTCTCCTCCTTGCAGAAGCTATGCAGGGGCCTGAAATGAGACAGATGCTCTGCAAAACTGTATCTGCCTTCCTCAAGGTCTTCCCCCCATAAACCTTTCTGAACACTAGGACAATAACTTGAGTTATATCTCAACATGATCCACCTGGGGAAGTGCTGGCTCTGGCAAGGGTAGAAAAGGATTATTCATCAAAGGAGTTGCAAGTCCAGACTAATATGTACAAGCAAGAACCACAACTGCTTGCAGATACATGTACCTTGAGAATCTAAACCAAGGATTGGTGGAGTGATGGATATGTGTCTGGTTAAAGGAGTGTTTATTGATATAGAGACACTCTTCCAGTACTCAATATTTAACGCCCTGACAAGAAACCTCAAAATTTGGCTCAGTGCCTATCGCTTAGTGGCTAGGGCCCCAGCCACATAAACTGGAGCTGGTGGGTTCGAACCCAGCCCAGGCCTGCCAAACAACGACAACTGCAGCCAAAAAATAGCTGGGTCTTGTGGCAGGTGCCTGTAGTCCTAACTACTCAGGAGGCTGAGGCAAGAGAATCGCTTAACCCCAAGAGTTCAAGGTTGCTGTGAGCTGTGCCGTCATGGCATTCTACTGAGGGTGACATAGTAAGACTCTGTCTCCCAAAAAAAAAAAAAAAAAAAAAAAAAGGCCTGGTGCCTGTAGCACAATGGTTATGGTGCCAGCCACATACACCTAAGTTGGTGCGTTCGAACCCAGCCCGGGCAGCTAACCAACAATGACTGCAACAAAAAACAGCTGGGAGTTGTGGCGGGAGCCTATAGTCCCAGCTACTTGGGAGGCTGAGGCAAGAGATCACTTGAGCCAAGAGTCTGAGGTTGCTGTGAGCTATGACACTGTATCACTCTACTGAAGTTGACATAATGAGACTGTCTCAAAAAAAAAAAAAAAAAAAAAAAAAGGACCATCAAAACATCATTAGAGTAGGGATTCTAGAATCACACAATAAATGTAGCCCTGACCCAGATCTTTTTTACAGTGGGTCCTACATCCTAACAGATAAACCCAGTGGTCATTTCCTTTCTACCTAAACATGTAATCAAGTTGTATACACTTAGCACCTGGGAGAACCCCTGCATTATTTCCATGACCTATAGAACAAGGAAGATTATAGTAGGAAAAGCCAAGTACTATGTAAAAGCCCTTAAACTGCTCTTCTCTACTCCACCTTCACCCCTAAATCTGGCTAAGACAGTGGATCATAAGTAACACTGCCTCTTGGGTAGAATGGTACTCTAAGCTTAAAGACTAGAAAGGTACAAGAGTGCTAGTCACCATTATGTCCTTTTGTGTGTGTATGTGTGTGACAGAGTCTCACTTTATTGCCCTCGGTAGAGTGCCGTGCTGTCACACAGCTCACAGCAACCTCTGGATTCCTGGGCTTAGGCAATTCTCTTGCCTTAGCCTCCCGAGTAGCTGGGACTACAGGCGCCCGCCACAACGCCTGGCTATTTTTGGTTGTAGTTTGGCTGGGGCTGGGTTCGAACCCACCACCCTCAGTATATGGGGCCGGCGCCCGCCTTTTTTTTTTTTTTTTTTTTGAGAAGGAGTCTCACTTTGTCATCCTCAGTAGAGTACTGTGGTGTCACAGCTCACAGCAACCTCAAACTCTTGGGCTTAAGCAATTCTCTTGCTGGGACTATAGGCGCCTGCCACAATGCTTCGCTATTTTTAGAGATGAGGGTCTTGCTGTTGCTTAGGCTGGGTCTTGAATTCCTGAACTCAGGCAATCTACCTGCCTCAGTCTTCCAAAGTGCTAAGATTACAGGCCTGAGCCACTGTGCCTGGCCTTCTTTTTTTGTGTGAGACAAAGTCTCACTCTGGGTAGAGTGCTGTGGATTATCAGAGCTCACAGAAACCTCAAACTTGTGGGCTCAAGTAATACTCATGCCTCAGCATCCCAGTTGCTGGGACTACAGACGCTTGCCTCTATGTCCCGCTAGTTTTTCTTTTCTTTTCTTTTCTTTTTTTTTTTTCCAGTAGAGATGGGATTTTGCTCTTGTGCCAGCTGGTCTTGAACTTCTGAGCTCAAGCAGTCTGCCTGTCGGGGCCTTCCAGAGTGCTAGGATTAAGGCATGGGCTGCTGTGCCAAGACAAATCTCCTGTTCTCTGTCAAAATGTAGTCCAAATGAGCCTTGATTTTCTGTATTCTCCATGTAACATCCCACTGGTTCACTATATTGACACATTACTTGGACCTGATGAGCAACAAGTGGCAATTACTTTAGATGCTCTAGAAAGACCATGTGCTCCTGCCATCAGGAGATGAAAACCTTGCTATGGCCATATAGGTTTGAAGTGCCCAGTCATCTGAAGCATGCCATCCCAGGACATCCCTTTTAGGACATAGAAATTATTTTTGTACCTTGAAACCTTTAACATTAAGGAGCACTGTGTTTCGCAGGCCTCTTCAACCTTTAGAGACAGCACATTCTACACTTGACAATATTGTTCCAAGCCACTTATTGGCTGACTTAGTAGGCTGCCAGTCCTGTACTTCATACTTATGGCCTCATTGAAGTAGGGGTTCTTCTACAACTAGCTAGTGAAAGTGAAAAACTTGGGCATATTCTAGTATGGCTAAGTAATAGGTAAATTTGATAGTTCCATAAACAATAACTATAAACTCTGGACCAAATGTGAAACAAAAATACATAATGACAATAACAACAATAGAAAAGTACCTGAAGACATTAGATAGTGAATAAGCAAGTATTTACTGGAAAGGAGTTAAAATTGAAAGAGAATAGTATGAGTTTCCAAATTTTAGCCTGAAGGTAAGGTATAATTGGTGCTATGCAAGGAAGCTAAAACTTTGATAGAAAATTCTCAGTCTTGGCTCAGCACCTGTAGCTCAAGCGGCTAAGGTGCCAGCCACATACACCTGAGCTGGTGGGTTCGAATCCAGCCCGGGCCTGCCAAACAACGACGGCTGCAACCAAAAAATCACTGGGCGTTGTGGCAGGTGCCTATAGTACCAGGTACTTGGGAGGCGGAGGCAGGAGAATCTCTTGAGCCCAGAAGTTTGAGGTTGCTGTGAGCTGTAATGCCATGGCACTCTACCCAGGGCGACAGCTTGAAGTTCTGCCTCAAAAAAAAGAAAGAAAATTCTCAGTTCTTGGCAGTGCCTGTGGCTCAGTGAGTAGGATGCAGGCCCCATATACTGGAGGTGGTGGGTCCAAAAACCCAGCCCCAGCCAAAAACTGCAAAAAAAAAAAAAAAAAAGAAAAGGAAAGAAAATTCTCAGTCTTTTTGGCCTTAGAAATGAGAGAACAAACTCAAACATCAGCACAACTATCCTGCTGCAAAGCGAGGAGGGCTACTCTAGAAAGGAAAGAATCAAAGAGAAAAAGCCTTAAATTGTATATATAAACTGCTTGCAGTTGGCCCTATAAAGCCCCAAATTGTGTATAAGAAGGTATATTGCAATCCCTAGGGCAAATGCTAAGAAAATAATGAAGAGTTATAGCTAAAAAGCTAATAGAGGCTCGGCCCCCATAGCTTAGTGACTAGGGTGCCAGCCACATACATAAGGGCTGACGGGTTCAAACCCAGCCCAGGGGGGCCTGCTAAACAACAATGACAACTACAACCAATAAAAATAGCTGGGCATTGTGGCAGGCACCTGTAGTCCCACCTACTGGGAGGCTGTAGGTGTATTGCTTAAGAGAATTGCTTAAGCCCAAGAGTTTGAGGTTGCTGTGAGCTGTGATGCCATGGCACTCTACCAAGGGCGACATAATAAAACTCTGTCTAAAAAAAAAAAAAAAAAGCTAGTAGATTAGGCCAGGCACAGGGGCTAACGCCTGTAATCCTAGCACTCTGGGAGGCTGAGGTGGGTCATGAGTTCAAGACCAACCTGAGGGGCACCACCTGTGGCTCAAAGGAGTAGGGCGCCGGCCCCATATACAGGAGGTGGCGGGTTCAAACCTGGCCCCAGCTAAAAACTGCAAAAAAAAAAAAAAAAAAAAAAGACCAGCCTGAGGCAGAGAGAGACCTCATCTCTAAAAGAATAGCTGGATGTTGTGGCAGGCACCTGTAGTCCCAGCTACTTGGGAGGCTGAGGCAAGAGAATCACTTAAGCCCAAGAGTTTGATGTTGCTGTGAACTGTGATGCTACAGCACTCTGCTGAGGGCGATAGAGTGAGACTCTGTCTCAATAAAAAAAAAGTAATAATAATAAACAATAAAAGAAAAAACAGATAAATTAGATAAATTTAAAACTTTCAAGTATCAAAAGGGCACTATAAACAGAGGAGAAACGAATAGGTAAAAATACTCAAGTCATGTATCTGATAAGAAATTAAAATCCAGAATATATAAAGAACCCCTACAACTCCATAATAATAACAAACAACAAACAAATTAAAAAAGGGGCACAGGACCTAAATAGATATTTCTTCAGAGAAGATATACAAATGACCAATAAACATATGAAATGATGCCAACATCACTAGTGATTGGGGAAATTCAAACCAAAACCACGAGATACCACTTACAGCATATGTATAAAACAAAAAAGAAAATAATAGCTCTTGGTGAGGATGTGGAGAAACTGAAATCCTGTGCATTGCTGAGGAAAATGTAATGGTATAACACTTATGAAAATAGTGGTTCCTGGCTTGGCATCTGTGGCTCAAGTGGCTAAGGCACCAGCCACATACATCTGAGCTGGCAGGTTCAAATCCAGCCTGGGCCTACCAAACAACGATGATGGCTGCAACCAAAAAATAGTTGGGCGTTGTGTCGGGTGCCTGTAGTCCCAGGTACTTGGGAGGCGAAGGCAGGAGAATCACTTGAGACTAGGAGTTGGAGGTTGCTGTGAGCTGTAATGCCATGGCACTCTACCCAGGGCGACAGCTTGAGGCTCTGTCTCAAAAAAAAAAAAAAAAGAAAGAAAGAAAGAAAGAAAATAATGGTTCCTTAAAAAAATAAAAATAGGGCAGCACCAGTGGCTCAGTGAGTAGGGTATTGGCCCCATACACTGAGGGTGGTGGGTTTGAACCTTGCCCTGGCCAAACAGTAACAACAAAAACAACAAAAAATTAAAAATAAAATTATCGTATGATCTAGTAATTCTATTTCTAGGTACATAACCAAAAGAAATAAGAACAGGGACTTGAAGAGAGAGTTATATACCTTCCCCACCTTTTTTTGAGACAGTCTCACTCTGTCACCTGGGTAGAGTATTGTGGCACCACAGCTCATAGCGACCTCAAACTCTTGGCCTTTAGCAATCCTCTTGTCTCAGCTTCCCAAATAGCTGGGACTATAAGTTGCCTGCCATAACACCTAGCTAGTTTTTCTATTTTTAGCAGAGATGGGTTCTTGCTCTTGCTAAGGCTGGTCTTGAACTTGTGAACTCCAGCAATCCACCCACCTCAGGCTCCAAGAGTGCTAAGATTATAGGCGTGAGCCACCATTCTCAGTTTGTATACCCATTTTCCTAGCAGCCTTACTCACAACAGCCAAAAGATAGAAGGAACTCAAATGTTCAGACTTCAAAAGAAAGGAAATTCTGACTGGGTGCCTGTAGGTCAGTGGTTAGGGTGCCGGGCACATGCACCAGGGTTGGTGGGTTCAAACCCAGCCCAGGCCTGTTAAACAAAACAAACAAACAAACAAACAAAAAAAAAAAAAAAGAGGAAATTCTGCCACATGCTATAATACAAATGGGCTTTGAGGCTATCATGCTAAGTGAAGTAAGTCAGTTACAAAAGGACAACTAGTATGATTCCACTTACTGAGGTACCTAGAGTAGTCAAATTCATGGAGACAGAAAGTAGAAAGACGGTTGCCAGAAGCTAAGAGGGAGGGAGGAACGAACGGGGAATTACTGTGTGATGAGCACAAAGTTTCAGTTTGGGAAAATGAAAAAAATTCTGCAGATGACTGTTGGTGATGGTTGTATAACAAAATGAATATACTTAATGACACTGAGCTTTACACTTGGAAATGATCAAAAATGATAAATTTTATGGTTTTTTTGCTTTTTTGTATTTTATCACAATTAAAAAAAGGAAAGAAAAAAAGATACAAGGAAGGAATCGCCCTTAGAAGCATTGGAGAGAGCGTGGCCCTGACCTCATTTTGATTTCAGCCTCCTGGCCTCCAGAAGAATACATTTGTGTTGTTTTAAGCCACCAAGTTTGTGGTAATTTGTTGTGGCAGCCACACTGAGACTGTGAAAGGAAAATGAGGCAGAAATGGAAAGAAGGATCTGCTAGAGGGTACCAGGTGGATGCACACAGCATCACGAAGAGCTGAAGTGGCTCTGTGTGGGACTGAGGGCAGGGAATATTCCCCTAGAGCAGCGGTTCTCAACCCGTGGACTGTGACCCACAGGAACTGTATTAAAGGGTAGTGGCATTAGGAAGGTTGAGAACCACTGGCCTAGAGGTTCTAGCCTCCGGGAGCCCTTGCACCTATGGCAGTTGAAACTGTGAATGGCCAATGACAGCTAACCCAGCTTGGTAAAGGCATGAGGATCCAGGGCCTCAGACCCCTCAGAGATAAAGTGTGGGACACCCTGTAAGACAAGAGACCAAGAATAGCAGAGGCGTTAGCCAAGGGCTCTAGAACTCCTAGAGAGGAAGATGATGCGTGTCACTTACTACTGCTGTAGCAGTACCTGAAGGGGCTCATCTACCCGCTTCCTCCAAGTTTTCCTCTAGAACTTGTGACCAACCACAATGTTAAAGAAGCTGTTATCAGGATGAAGCGATGTTAATATGACATTTGAGCAGACCACAGTAAGGCATGCATGGCATGATCTATAGCCTGCCCTGCTGGTACTCCACCCACATCCCCACTTATAAATTCTCTTTCTCTTTTTTTTCTGACAGAGAATTTCACTATGTTGCCCTTGGTAGAGTGCTATGGCATCACAGCTCACAGCAACCTCAAATTCTTGGGCCTCAGCCTCTCAGGTAACTGGGACTATAGGTGCCCACCACAACATCCAACTATTTTTTTTTTTTTTTTTTTTGTAGTTGTCATTGTTGTTTAAGCAGGGTTGGGCTGGGTTTGAACCCACCAGCTCTGGTGTATGTGGCCAGCGCCCTAACCACGGAGCTATGGGCAGCGAGCCCCCCTCTTATAAATTCTTTAACCTCTTCCCTGGCTCCTAGGTACATGCTTGAGTGCTTGCTTTTCTGTTTATTTATTTAGAGCCTGGGTCTTGCTCTGCTTCCCAGGCTAGGGTGCAGTGGCATCATTGCTCCATAGCTCACACAAACCTCAAACTCCTAGGTTCAAGCAATCCTTTTGCCTCAACCTCTTAAGTAGCTAGGACTATAGATGTTCACCATCATACCCAGCTAACTTTTCTTTCTTTCTTTCTATTTTTTTGGTAGAGATGGTTCTCACTTTGTTTTCTAGGCTGGTGTCAGATTCCTGGCCTCAAGGGATCCTCCTGCCTTGGCTTCCAAAAATGTTGGGATTACAGGTTTGAGGGTACTTTCCTTCCTTTTTTTTAAATTTTGAGATAGTCTCACTCTTTTACTCGGAGTAGAATGTGGTAGCATCATAGCTCACAGCAACCTCAAACTCTTGGGCTTGAGCAACCTTCTTGCCTTAGCCTCCTGAGTAGCTGTGACTATATGTGTGTGCCACCATGTCCAAGTAGTTTTTCTATTTTCTACTCATGCCGGAGCTCATGAGTAGAGAAGGTGGTTTCATTCTTGCTCAGGCTGGTCTCGAACTCCTGAGCTCAAACAAACCATCTGCCTTGGCGTCCCAGAATGCTAGGATTACAGGTGTGAGCCTCTGCACCTGACCAGTACTTTCTTTTCCTTCTTATAGCACATACTAACTATAGTTGGCCCTCCATATCCAGTCTCCACAAAAATATAAAATAACAGTATAACAGTAACAAATACAAAAAACCCAATATATCCCCTTTCCTCAGCTGTGGCCAAAGGTTCATTCCTTCTAAAAAAGCTAAGTCTATGCTGGGGTGAGGCCTTCATTTCATCTGGTGACCAGCAGTGGGCTCGGCAGTGCCAGCCTACATGTGCCTGCATCATAGCCTGTCTCTGAGCTCACCTGCGTCTCTGCCCTCATTCTGCACGTTGAAGGCGAGGTGACCTTCAGAGGATAAGATCAATGCCTTTGTGAAAGCAGCTGGTGCAATTTGTGAACGTTTTTTGCCTAGGCTTGTTTGCAAGGGCCCTGGCCAGTGTCAACATCAGAAGCCTCATCTGCAGTGTCAGGGCTGGTGGACCTGCTCTGCTAGCTGGTGCTGCACCAGCAGGAGAGCCTGACCCCCCCCCCCCCCCATTGCTGCCCCAGCTAAGCAGGAAGCAGAAGCAAAGCAAGATTAATCTGAGGAGTCTGATGACATGAGCTTTGGTCTTTTTTTTTTTTTTTATTTAAGATAGCTGTCTCAAGCTGTTGCCCTGGTAGAGTGCTATGGCGTCATAGCTCACAGCAACCTCAAACTCCTGGGCCCAAGTGACTCTCTTGCCTCAGCCTCCCAAGTAACTAGGACTACAGGTGCCCACTACAACACCCAGCTATTTTTTGGCCTGGGCTGGATTTGAATCTGCCAACTCCGGTGTATGTGGCTGGTGCCCTAGCCACCTGAGTTATAGGCGCTGAACCAAGCTTTGGTTTTTCTGATTAAGCTTCTTTTGTAACATGTTCAATAAAAAGCTGAAACCTAAAAAAAAGAAAAACCAAACCCAGCTGGGCGCAGTGGCTCATGCCTGTAATCCTAGCACTCTGGGAGGCCCAGGGAAGAGGATCGCCTGAACTCACAGTTTGAGACCAGCCTGCGCCAGAGCAAGACCTCATCTCTAAAAATAGCCGGGCGTTGTGGCAGGTGCCTATAGTCCCAGCTACTTGGGAGGCTGAGGCAAGAGGGTGGCCTGAGCCCAAGAAATTGATGTTGCTGTGAGGTGTAACGCCATCGCACTCTACCAGGGGTGACAAAGTAAGACTCTGTCTCAAAAAACAAACAAAAAACCCCCTAATCTCAATATAGTATAAGAACTATTTACATAGTATTAGACATACTATAGGTAATCTAAAAATGATTGAAGTTTTAAAGTATATGGGGAGGCCAGGGATAGTCGCATGTGTCTGCAGTCCCAGCTACTTCAGAAGTTGAGACAGCAATATTGCCTGAGCCCAGGTTTTCGAGGCTGCAGTGACATGTGATTGTACCAGTGCACTTCAGCCTGTGTGACAGAACAAGATCCTGTCTATAAAACAAAACAAATTTAAAATAAATAAGAACCGGTAGCTCGTACCTGTAATTCTAGCACTCTGGAAGGCCAAGGGGGAGGGGGGGGATTGCCGGAGCTCATGAGTTCAAGACCAGCCTGAGCCAGACCAAGACCTTGTCTCTTAAAAAAAAAAAAAAAAATTGCAGGGCATTGTGGCAGGCACCTATAGTCCCAACTACTTAGGAAGCTGAAGCAAGAGAATCTCTTGAGCCCAAGAGTTTGAGGTTGCTGTGAGCTGTGATGCCACAGCACTCTACCCAGGGTTGCAAAGTCAGACTCTGTCTCAAAAATAAATAAATAAATAAATAAAATAAAGAACTTTATAAATGAAATTGTTTATATGGGAGTTGGTATGTGGGGAAATGTGCTTAGGTTATATGCAAATGCTACATCCTTTAATACAAAGGAATTGAACATCCGTGGACTTTGGTATCCAAAGGAATCCTAGACCAATTCCTAGATAACTAAGGATAACCAATGAGGACTTTACTCTCTGTGGAAGGGTGTTCTCCTACTCCTACTGGTGCTGCTTTGCCTGGAGGCACAGAGAGCCAGAGTACCTGGGATGTGATTAACGCAGCTTGCTCAAAGTCAAGAGCAAACTCTGAGAAACTTCCATTCTGGAGCACCCATGCAGCATGAGGCTGAAACTCTCCTCTGTGAAACTGCCTAAGATTACAACTTTGCTGGGCTCTTTTCCCTTGCCTTTCTGGAAACACTTTTCGGAGACAAGTCTCACTGTGTCATCCAGGGGAGAGTGCTGTGGAGTCATAGCTCACAGCAACCTCAAACTCTTGGGCTCAAGCGATTATCTGACCTTAGCTTCCTGAGTAGCTAGGACTATAGCCACCTGCCACAATGCCTAGCTAATATTTTTTTGTAGAGACAGAGTCTCACCTTATCACCCTGGGTAGAGTGCTGTGGCATAACACAGCTCACAGCACCTTCCAACTCCTGGGCTTCCGTGATTCTCTTGCCTCAGTCTCCCATGTAGCTGCCTAGCTAATTTTTTTTTTTTTAGAGATGGGCTCTCACTCTCACTCAGGCTGGTCTTGAACTCCTGAGCTCAAGTAATCCACTTGCCTCAGCGTACCAAGGTATTAGGATCACTATGCCCAGCCTGTGGAAGGACTTCTTAATAAAGCCCTGGTACAATATCTTTATCTCAGGGTCTGCTTCTGGGGAACTCCACCTAAGTTGGGGTGGGGTGGGGTGTAATGTCCTGATTTGCCCAGTTATAATCTGGCACCTTTATCTCATAGGGCCTGGGTGTTTCACATCAAACACTGTTATCTTCTCTCTTGGAGCATTTTGGGGTTCCTGGATAGATAGATACCTCCTGTGGTGAGCTGCCTGAAATCCCCTCCCCTCTTCATCTCTGGCTTCCTGTGATGCCCCCCTCATAGAGTACATCTATGTTTGGATCACTTTTCCCCCTCACATGGTCCGGTTGGTCAGCCACTATTTCAAAATAATTGGTTTTTGTGGAATCTATAGCTGGCCCACACAAACATGCATTTTGCCCCTCACAAGTTTAGAAGTACAGGACTTCCCAAAATAGGTCTTTTTTCCTCTGTGACCACAAGTTACTCCCACTCAGACATGGTCGAGGAATCCATCTTCAAGACCCCAAACTCTACAGGATGCCTATCAGTATCTCTAAATGATCCCCAAAGCCTTCCTGCAGCGCACTTGAGCAGTATTGGGAGGGAACAATTCTCTGAATCCTCTCCCGTCTTTGTAGATCAGTCTCCAAGCATCCCACCTCAAGGTGGGGGATGAGCTAATTAGCTGGCAGAACTAGTTTTGGTTTTTGTTCTTTATTTTTACTTTTTTTTGAGTCAGTGTTTTGCTCTGTCTCCCAAGCTAAAGAATGGTGGTATCACCATAGCTCATCGCAACTCCAAACTCCTGACCACAGATCTTCCTGGCTTAGCCTCCCGAGTAGCTGAGACTATGGGCTTTTTGTAGAGACAGGGGTCTCACTATATTGCCCAGGCTGGTCTCAAACTCTTGATGTTGATATCCTCCTGCTTATGCCTCTCAAAGTGCTGGGATTAGAGGAGTGAGCCACTAAGCTGGGCTGTAGAACAGGTTTTCTGACAATCACCTTTGGAAGACTTTTGGTCTGACAAAGTGACCTAAGGTTTTGCTCAAAATGGTGCCTACTGTTTTTAGTTTTGGGACTAGAGGTGACACTAAGGACTGAAAGAGTCCTATTTCAACATTCTATAATAGATAAGGTTCCTTCTGCTTGTACTTTGCTCCAAGTTTGGTAATTCTGAGCCTATTCTGGTTACAAAGCTCCTTTAGCAGAGAGAAACAAGGCAGAAGGTAGGCAAACAACTCTCCCTTTCAAGTGGAGGGAAGCAGAACAAGGGAACCAATACGAAGCCTACCTGTATATTCAAACAAAACTCCTGGGGTCAATATCTAAAACCTCAGTGATATAAACTCTGTTTTAGCAGTTAGAATCTAGTTCATTCCCTGTCCTGTTTTCCTGCAGACTGCTTCCTCAGAATGCAGGGTATTCTTTTTTTTTTTTTTTTTTTTTGAGACAGAGTCTCACTTTGTTGCCCTGGGTAGAGTGCCGTTGCGTCATAGCTCACAGCAACCTCAAACTCTTGGGCTCAAGCAATTCTTTTGCCTCAGTCTCCCAGTACCTGGGACTATTGGCAGCCAACACAATGCCTGGCTATTTTTAGAGATGAGGTCTTACTCTGGCTCAGGCTGGTCTCAAACCTATGAGCTCAGGCTGGTCTCAAACCTATGAGCTCAGGCAATCCATCCGCCTTGGCCTCCTAGGATTGGTGTGAGCCATCGTGCTTGGCCAGAATCCGGGATATTCTGAGAAATTTATCATTAGGTGCTTTCATCTTTGTGTGATCCTAAGAAGGTACCTACACAAACCTAGATGGTATAGCCTATGCTCTTAGGCTACAAACCTGCATAGCATGTACTGAATACTATAGGGAACTGTAACACAGTGGTCAGTATTTTTGTGTCTAAACAAAGAAAAGGTACCATGAAAATATAGTATAAAAGATAAAAAATGGTCCATCTGTTCAGGGCACTTACCATGAATGGAGCTTATAGTACTGGAAACTGCTCTAAGTGAGTCAGTGACTAATGAGTGAGTTGAAGACCTAGGACCTGAACATTGCTGTAGACTTTGTAAAAACTGTACATTTAGGCTACACTAAACTTACAAAACTATTTTTCTTTCTTCAACAATAAATTAACTGGGCTTGGTGCTCGTAGCTCAGTGGTTAGGGCACTGGCCACATGCACCAGGGCTGGTGGGTTTGAAATTGGCCTGGGCCTGCTAAACAACAATGACAGCAAGAATATCAACAACAAAATAACAGGGCATTGTGGTGGGTGCCTGTAGTCCCGGCTACTTGGGAGGCTGAGGCAAGAGGATCCCTTGAGCCTAAGATCTAAGGTTGCTGTGAGCTATGAAGCTATGGCACTCTACCAAGGATGATAAAGTGAGGCTCGGCACCTATGGCTCAAGTGGCTAAGGCGCCAGAGCTGGCGGGTTTGAATCCAGCCTGGCCCTGCCAAACAATGACAACTGCAACCAAAAAATAGCAGGCATTGTGGTTGGTGCATGTGGTCCCAGCTACCTGGGAGGCTGAGGCAAGAGAATTGCTTAAGCCCAGGAGTTGGAGGTTGCTGTGAGTTGTGATGCCACAGCACTTTACCTAGGATGACAGCTTGAGGCTCCGTCTCAAAAAAAAAAAAAAAAAAGACATTTTGGTAAATAATGATTACACACAAACATGAAATTTTCTTAGAAACACATTTTTTTTTCTTTTTTCTTTGAAGACAGAGTTTCACTTTGTCAACCCAGGTAGAGTGCGGTGGTGTCATAGCTCACAGCAACCTCAAACTCTTGGGCTTAAGAAATCCTCTTGCCTCAGCCTCCGAGTAGCTGGGACTACAGTACAGGTGCTGGCCACAATGGTCTGGCTATTTTTTTTTTTGAGACAGAGCCTCAAGCTGTCATCCTGGGTAGAGTGCCATAGCATCACAGCTCATAGCAACCTCCAACTCCTGGGCTCAAGCGATTCTCCTGCCTCCACCTCCCAAGTAGCTGGGACTACAGGCACCCACTACAATGCCTGGCTATTTTTGGTTGCAGCCATCATTGTTGTTTAGTGGCCCGGGCTGGATTCGAACCTGCCAGCTCAGGTGTATGTGGCTGGTGCCTTAGCCGCCACAAGGAGCTGAGCCAACGTGAGCTCAGGTGATCCTTCCCTCTCGGCCTCTCAAAGTGCTAGGAGTTTTAAATTGATAAATAATTAAAAATAGTTTGTATATCTGTACATGAACATTACTTATTGCTGGAATGGGACAATTCCACATCAAATTTATTCTTTATTTTTATTAATGTTAGTACTGTGACTTGTTCATGTAAGAGTTAAAGTTGTGGTGGCACCTATAGCTCAAGCAGTGCCAGCCACACGGGAGCTGGCAGGTTCGCATACAGCTCGGTCCTGCCAAACAATGACAGCTACAACCGAAAAAGAGCCGGGTGTTTTGGTGGGCACCTATAGTCCCAGTTCCTTGGGAGGCTGAGGCAAGAGAATTACTTAAGCCCCGGAGTTGGAGGTTGCTGTGAGCTGTAACATCACAGCGGTCTACCTAGGGCGATAGCTTGAGGCTCAGTCTCAAAAAAATAAATAAATAAAAAATTAAAAAATAAAAAGAGAATTAAAGTTGTTTTAAAACAATGTTATTCTAGTTTTTCAGATTCTTTCCAAGTTATTATGCCAAAAAATACATAGTGATCTCTCAGCAAAATTATTTTTTATTATCATTAAAAATTCAATCAATCCTCCAATTTTGTTAAAGCAAAGTATTGGAAACCATTGGTCTAGTAAAGGATTTCTTTTCTTTTTTTTTTTTTTTTTTGAGATAGAGTCTCACTTTATTGCCCTTGGTAAAGTGCCTTCATATCATAGCTCACAGCAACCTCAAACTCTTGGGCTTAGGTGATTCTCTTGGCTCAGTCTCCAAAGTAACTGGGACTACAGGCGCCCATGATAACACCTGGCTATTTTTAGAGATGGGGTCTCGCTCCTGCTCAGGCAATGCACCCGCCTCAGAATTATTTCTTACATAGTCACTAGAGCAGTGATTCTTAACCTGTGGGTCACAACCTCTTTGGGGGGGGTTGAACGACCCTTTCATAGGGGTGGCCTAAATACATCCTACGTATCAGATATTTACATTACGATTCCTAACAGTAGCAAAATTACCACTATGAAGTAGCAACGGAAATCATTTTATGGTTGGGGATCACCACAACATGAGGAACCGTATTGAAGTGTCCCAGCATTAGGAAGGTTGAGAACTACTGCACTACAGAAACTCACTTTTTCAACGTCTGGGAAGCGCAATAAGATGGCTTTACCAAGATCTATTACATGGCTATTAAGCACACCTGTGTACTAGAAACAATTCTGTGTGTTTATCAAATTCTATCTTGTTTCCCCTTTTCTAGGTATACAGGAAGAGTACATTGTGCTCACTCATAACCAGTACATAGTTATTGCTAGTTGTTGGCAATTGGCCTCAGTTCCTTATGACACTGACCTTTCCGTAGGGCTGCCTGAGTGTCCTCAAGACATGGCAGGTCACTTTTCTCTAAGTTAGTGACCTGAGAAAAAGAGCAAGGAGGAAGAAGCCACATGCTTCACATGATCTAGTTCTAGGACTCACATTCCATCACCTCTAACATATTCTTTTTCAGTGAAATTTAAAATGAAGAATTATTAGGCTGGGCACAGGGGCTCATGCCTGCAAATCTTAGTGTTTTGAGAGGCCGAGAAGAGAGGATTGCTTGGGCGGCACCTGTGGCTCAAGGAGTGGGGCACTGGCCTCATATGCTGGAGGTGGCGGTTTCAAACCCAGCCCCTGGCCAAAAACTGCAAAAAATAAGAGAGGACTGCTTGAGGCCAGAAGTCTGAGATCAACCTAAACAAGAGTGAGACCCTACCCCTACAAAAAAGAGAAAAACTTGGCAGGCATGGTAGTACATGCCTATAGTCTTAGCTACCTGGGAGGCTGAGGCAGGAGGAACCTTTGAACCTAGGAGTCTGAGATTGCTGTAAGCTATGATGCTGCCACTGCACTATCTAGCCCAAGTGACAGATCAAGACCCTGTCTCAAAAAAAATTATTAACAATTAATAAGGGATAAAGTACTAAGGGGTAAAGACAATTCTGAAGAGTATAGAAATAGCAGTTACAAGGAATAGCTTGTAACTTTAGGGCTGAAGCAAAATATCCAAGGAAGAAACAAACTTGGAAGAGTCCCAATGCTCTCCTCACTCTAGGCTGAGATTCAGAGTTCACTGGAAAAAGGGTGGTTTAGCCTGTTGCATGGTAAAGTCTGTTGAAGCCACATACATCAGGGCTGCCAAGCAGGAAAGTGACCACTCAGGTGCCACTAAACTCACTGGGAAGTCATCCTTTGAATGTCCCAGCCACCTGTGTATGTAGGGAGACCATTTGCTTCCATGTGCACAAAGAAAGAAAAAGAAAGTGCACTGGACTGAGGAAGGAAGCTACTTCATTGTGCTGTGATCCTCTAGTGCTCTCTACCGACAAAGTTAAACACTATACTGTACCATCTGGCAAGAGAAATATGTGTATTTACAGGTTCTTGCTCCAGTATCTCAAAGCATGGCAAAGAAGGGTGGATTTGGAATTGAGAGGCTATAAATAGCTAACAGGCACATACATGTTCTGCTGCAGAAAAATTCATCTATTTGATTATGGACCTGTACCACTTTGTTATTATAATATCTTTTGAATCTCAGTGAAGAGCGATCTCTGACAAGAGTTGGGAGGAGATAAGCCTCAAGGTCTTCTGTCTTTATCTATGATCAAATCTAATCACCAAGTGGCATCAAAAGCAATAAGACTACCTGAGGACCTGAGTATTTGTTTGGGAAGAAGTGAGAGCAAAGTGATAAGCCTTGGCTCAGCTTGCCTCATAAGACTGGATAAGACTTCCATACACATGATGAGCTCCTGGAATTTGACCCAATAATATTAGTACTTTTTTCCTTTTAAGGTGGGATAAGATTTTAATAACAGGACAGAAACTTGTTCTTTTTTTTTTTTGAGACAGAGTTTTTCAATGTCACCCTCAGTAGAGTGCTGTGGCGTCACAGCTCACAGGGCTTAAGTGATTCTCTAGCCTCAGCCTCCCAAGTAGCTGGGACTACAGAAGCCTGCCACAACACCCGACTATTTTTTAGTTGCAGTTGTCATTGTTGTTTAGCAGGCCCCAGCAGGCTTGAACTCTCCAGCCTCAGTGTATGTGGCCAGCACCCTACTCACTGAGCTATGGGTGCCAAGCCAAAAGGATAGAAACTTAAGTTATCTCCACTATAGTTTCAATGCCAGGGGTTGCAAACCCCTACATAGGGAAGGCTTATGACTTGAATGAGTGAAACATGCAGATACAACAACAGGGAGCTGGGAGAGATGGCTCACATCTGTAATCTCAGTGCCTGCTGAGAATTTGAGACGAGCCTCAGCAATATAACAAGACCCGTCTATAAAAAAAAAAAAAAAAAAAAAAAAAAAAATTAGGTAGGCATAGTGGCATGCCTATAGTTTCAGCTACTACAGGAGGCTGAGGTAGGAGGATTACTTGAGCCCAGGATTTCAAGGTTACAATGAGCCTGGGTGACAGAGTGATCCCCCATATCTTAAAAAAAAAAAAGATAACAGGCAATGATAGTGAACAACAGGCAATGATGGTGAGTGTGAAAAACTACAGAGTACATGCTTCATATAAAGATAGTTGCAACTTAACTCCTGCATATTGTTGCCCTGTAGATCTAATAGTCAGATATTCTAATGTTTAAAGCTGAAAATTCAGATTCTAAAATGTGAAACTGTCAAATTTTAAAACAAGATGGTATAGAATAAATACACACAGGGGTCAGATTCTGTGACACTCTGTACTCATACTCATGAATAGTCCTTGTCTACACTGATTATGGGTTTGGCCATACAACTTAGTTTGACTAATGGGGCATCACTAAGTCTGGTGCAACCAGAGGTTTGATAAGCATTTGTTCACCAGGGCTTGTCCTCTTTGCCGCCATCACGCAGCAGCTTGAATGAAAAGAAAGTACAGCCCATGGAGAAGACAGGCCCTCAAGGATGAGAAGTCATTTTGAATGAGTTACAGATAGCTTGCAGCCCCAAGAGTAACCTCAGTTTATACCATGAGGGCCCAGCTGAGCTGGGTCAACCCACACAATTGTAAAAGATAATAAACCATTGTTATTTTAAACTACTCAGTCTTGGGGTGGTTTGTTATGTTGCAATAGGTAACTGAAACAGAAGTCATTTATTTTAACCCCTTTGTTTTACTAAGGAAAATCCTATGGCCCAGATAGGGAAAGAGTTCTGATGAAATTCTAACAGTACATTAGTGCAATAACTTTCCAATTCTGTTCTTTTTCTTTCTTCCTATTGCTTTTCTTTTAATTCCCTTGGTGGAAAGCACCAGATAAGGGCTATGAAACTTCAAACTCTACTTGCAAGGGAACTTACACTGCGTCCTGAATTGCATACAATTACTGTAATAACTTCGTCCTTGAAAATGGAGAGATTTCTAGGTCATCCAGTCCCTTCACTTTACAGGTGCAGAGAGCCCAAAAACACTTGAGAAAGAGAAAGCAGTTTCTGACATCTGGCCTAGTACAATCATACAAGGCAAAATGTTACTAGACCATAGCTGGATCCTTTTAGCTTAGTTCTGATGTTCTCCTCCAGAATATACACAATTTCACAGAACATCAACATCAGACAAGGCCATTCTGTAACCATGATAGATATAGACAATAACAAACTCACTCTATAATCATGTCTAAACACAGATGAAACACATTGCCCAAACCATAAAAAATGACTAAACATTCCCCTCAGATTAATATAGGGGGCTGCCTCTTCTTTACCTGTACAGCTTTAGTTTCAATCTAGTATTCCTTCCAGATAAGATTTATTCAGATGCCTGATCGTAGAATTACTCACTCCCTGTCAGAATCTAATCCAGAGTAAAGCCTTCTCTCTTCCTTAAACTCTCTCCCAAATCATCTTATAACTCTCATTGAGATGCCCCATGGTACCTCATGGTGCCCGTTCTTCCCCACTGGCACTAATAATAAACTCGGCTCATTCTGCTATTGGTGCGTTCCTGGCATATTTTAGTTAGAAGGAATGGACAGAGCTGACAGAGTTTACAAAGCGTTGGAGCCAAAGTTCACGAGGAATCTCCAGTTGTGTTCTTTCTTAGCACCTATCACTCTTGGTTAGTCTGTCGTCCTCCCACTAGAATTAAGCTCCACAAGAACAGGGGCCTTGTTGGTCACGTTCAGAGCTGATTCACCAGCCAAAGCAGCACTTGGTAAAGTGCGCATGCTTAAAAAAAGAGGGGGTCGACATATACAGGTTCCCTTTAATCTCTCTGCTCCTCCCAGATCGTGTGACATACATCACTGCAACACATTTCCACCCCCTACCCCCCCTTTCCCAAGTAAATCTCTAAACCCTTCACTCCTGGGATGCCCCTCCTTCTCAGAGCCTCCTCCTTTGGCTAAGCTTCTCTCACTCGCTGCCCCTCGCAGACCTGCGCCCCAAGGTTACTACACCTTCGTAAAGGCTCCTAGAACCCACCTGTCTCCACATCTGGCCCTACCACCAGACACTCGCGGACCCGCCGCGCAGCTATGCAGGCGTCGAATGGGCACTGCAGTCATCGACCGCGCATGTGCGGAAATCGGTCGCACACGGAGGCTCTCTGACAAGTGAGGAGTCGCCTTGGAGTTTCCGTCCCGGTCTGGGCAGCCTTGGACTGACGGGAAGTCAGGAGTAACTAGCTGGAAGGAGGACCCCGGCGCAGAGCTTTCTGGGACATGTAGTCGTGGCGCTCTCGCGGCTACACCCCGAGCGGCTTTTAAGTCTTCAGGTCTGCGCGTCCCGTATACACAGTCCAATGCTACTTTCCGCTCAGAGTTTAGCTTCGCGAAGCCAGGAGAGATTGGCCCGGAGTCGGCCTCTCATTCCCACAAGGCCCTGCGGAGCCCGGGGCGCCTGCTGGGAGTTGTAGTCCCTGCTCTGCGCACTGCGTTCGCCGAGGGGGAGGGCGGAGCTGCCGGCGGCCCGGGCGGGCTGGCAGCTAGAGTGGGTGCGATAGCCGCCTCCGCCTCTGCCGCCTCCGCCGTCGCCTCCTCCGCCCGGGCCGTTCGCTGCTGCGCGGGGAGAGCGAGGCGGGGCCGCCGGGGTCGCCATGGAGCCCGACTCAGTGATTGAGGACAAGACCATCGAGCTCATGGTGAGTGCGGCCCGCTGGACCGTCTGTTCTTCCGTCCGCCTGGCCCTGGGCGGGCCTGCCCACCTCAACGTCCGGCGAGAGGCCGGCTCTGGCCCTTCCCCGCCGCCTCGGCCCAAACCTGGGCTCCCCGCCTTCCCTGGCCTCGGGCCTGGTGCGGTTCCTCCGGATCCCTCGAGCTTTCAGGCCGGACCTGGCCCGGCCCCCTCCATGCCCCTCAGTTCTCTTCCCTCTCCCCGTCCCGTTTCCGAGCCCATCTCTCAGACGACCCTCGCTCGTTTATACTGTAGACGTAGGTCACACTGGCTGTAGCATCTCATTCTTATCCTTTTAGAAGGCGATTTTACTCTGTATTTCTCTGGCCCAGGCCCGCAGCGCGCTTGCAAGCCCTACTTAGCCCGAGTGAGGTGGCGGGAGGGGGTACGGAGGACATCGGCCAGGGCTGCCTCGGCCTCCGCGTCCCAGGACCGCTCTCAGCACCCGCTTCCCAACCTAGGGCTGTGCGGATGCCGGTGTAGGCCTTACCGACCTGGGGGCGGAGGTGGTAGGGAGCTCGCGGGTTTGAGGCTGTGACGGATAGGGAGCCTCTTTCCCGGGCCCCTGTGTTGTCCGGCTTCTCGGACAAAGGGTTTCCTACCAGGCTGAGAGGGATGTTTGCATAGCAAGGCCCCAGGTACTCTGGAATCCATCCCCCAGGAAAGAGAGACCGTAACTTCACGTTTTCCAGAGCTGCTTTGGGAAATTGGGGGAGGGGGTCATCTTCATCGTTGCCGCCAGTTCTTTCTTCTCAGAGGAAAAAAAAAAAAAAGGAGGGGAATCCTTGGCCCCTGGGGAAGCGACCACTCTTTCAGAAACCGCTGGCAGCGAGGCCAGACTCACTGGTCCACAGAATATCCCCACCCCCTTCCGCTTTAGGATTTGGAGCCAGAAGGGATTTTTAGAAACAGGACCATGAGAGTGGCAAGTAGAAGTGAAGAATTTGCTAATTGGTGGGAGAAATAAAGGTATTGCTTGCCAATTTGAACATTAGGGAAATCAAATTGGGCTCTGGAGAGTTGGGAGGAGGAAGTCTTTGCCTCAGCAAATGGATATGCCCAGTGTTTCTTCCTGTGGAAACCTTGACAGTTTCTTTGTATCTCTAACACCTAACAACTTCTACCCCAGGGTTGAGAGGAAAGGTGGAAGAATCTACTTAACCCAGCAAAATGTTTTCCCTAGCCAGATTTTCTTCAGTGTGAAAATGTTTATTGAGTCAGTGATTCCACTGGGTAGGGTTGGTGACATCAGAGCCACTTCCCCCATTTAATGCTATAAATAATAAATGGTGACACTGAAAGTCTGTTGGATAGCTGCATGGTTTCTGTGGATGGTGGTGTCTGGGGAGTTGAGATGCTTGTTTTAAAAGTGGAGGTACAGTAGCATACATACAGAGGTCGAAGCTTCAGTGTTTGTTGTATTATGCATAATTCCCAGAACTGGACTTCTCCAGCATTCTTGAAAACTAGGAGAAAAAAAATTGATAACTTTTTATTTTTGGGGGTGTGCATGTGTGATTGTTTTCAAAAGGATAATGTCACTGAGGAGTTTTTCCTTTAGCACAATTTATCAATTTTTTAGGCATTTGATATTCTGCAGCTTTTATAGTGGGTTCTTGGAGTGCCACATAGTACATATTCTTAATGATATACAATATGTACTATAGGAGGAGTACTTCAGATCGGAAAGTTGTAACTGGTACCTCTTTGAAATTTGCTGTTCATAGCTCCTTCCATTTTAGTTTCTTTAAAAAATAACTAGAATATCTTTATTTTTGAAAGGATTAGAAAAAATACAGTGTAACTCAAATCAAGAGTCTTTTGAGTGTATGGTAAAACAAAGCAAAACTCCCTCAAAACCAATCAAACACAAAACTTTGGCTTAAATTTACTGGTTTCTTGTGCTCCTAACTTAAAAAGTTCTGTTTTTACATGATAGTACTTGTCTCTGAGCTGAAAAGAGATTTCAGCCTTTTCAGGACATTATAAACTGTGATTCTTAGAAAATTTAACAAAGTTCAGTAGTTACGATCAATTTTAAAATGGCTTTTTATTTAAGGATTTTGATATTTTCCTGACAGGGTTATTAGTTAAGACTCTTACACAACTCTTTTCAGAAACCATCAATGTATTTAGTATAGTAGATAGTACAGGTGCTTAACAACTGATTGAATAAATCCAGGATCAAAGGTAGGAATGATAATGCCTTAAAATCTAATTTGCACATGGCTTTCTATATTCATTGCATTTGAATGACAATTTCTAGAACGAGGTTAAACATATTTTTTACATTGATTTTAAAATAACATAATCGAAGGGGGGAGGGGGTTAAACTGATGGCATTTTGAAAGGCTAAAGCATGAAATATTTTTAGGTTTTTATGAGTCAGCTTCCATAATCAAGTATTTGTGATTGTGCTGCTTGGTACTTAATGGTTAACAAGATAACTTTCATTTGATGTTCCAGAGAGTGCTGTGTTAAAAAGAGGAAACAGACTTCTTGGTTATCATTTATTAATTTTTATTCTTCTACTTTTCCTTGATTTTGATTCTTCTTTTTTTCCTTGCATGTTTGATGAGTTTAGTAGGAAATGAAGCCGGTGATAGAATAATAAAGTCTCCAAAATTTAACCTTCATTTTGATTTCTACTCCTGCCAGAGGCCTGAGTCCACAAAGGGTGCTTCTCCCACTGGCCCACTGCATTTAAAGTCCGTATGCTTAATTCCAACAACTGAATTTACAATTGCTGATGGTAAATAATTTAACCACCAGATAACTTCCATGGCTTTATATTGACCCAGTAGGGTACCTGATTTGTGGGCCTGTTTTTCAAACTTCTGACTTTGGTAAAATCAACCTTATTATGAATGAGGCAGAAAAGTAGTAATCTATTTTGGAAATACACAAAGTTCATCAGGCTACATTTAGTTTGGTGGACTTCACTAGAAAGAAACTGTAGATTAAATATCACACGATATTTATTCACATTTGAGTTAGGAATATGAGTTGATATCAGGTGCTGATCACTAGAAAGCACTCACAAGAGCTGCTGACTGGAAGAGAAAGATGGTTAGTCTCTCCATTAGAAGATAGCAGAAATCGGAGAGGCACTGTGGCTCACACCTGTAATCCTAGCACTCTGGGAGGCCAAGGCTTGTGAATTGCTTAAGACCAGCCTAAGCCACTGTGAGACTCCATTCTCTACTAAAAATAGAAAAACTAGCCAGGTTTCCTGGTGGGCACCTATAGTCCCAGCTACTTGGGAAGCTGAGGCAAGAAGATTGCTCGAGCCCAACAGACTTGAGGTTACTGTGAGCTATGATGACGCCATGGCACTCTACCCAGGGCCACAGAGTGAGACTATCTCAAAAAAAAAAAAAAAAAAAAAAAAGATGCTATGAGTTTAGGAAAGATATTCCTGCCCCTTCTCCCCTCTTTACACAATTAATGGGCAGTTTATTGTTAGTTGTCTAATGATTCCCCTCTTTGCTAAGGGACTTTGAGTCATTTCCCTTCTGTCTTATTTTTTAAGTGGCTATATTATTGGATGAAGTAATATAGGATAATATACATTGATCCTTATTAAGAAGGTGTAATATAAATGTAGTTTGTAGAGCTCTTGAACTGTTGGCAGACTACAAGGAATTGAAAGAAATCAGAAATTTTTTCTTCTTACCTTTTGGATCTTACTTTTCCCCTTCTTATCATTGACTAAGTGGGGTAAGTGGGATTGTTTAGTGATTCCATCAAGAAATTGGATCTTTGTCACCATCACTTATCCTCAGGTACTTCTAATGAAGAGCTAACTTACCAAATACAGATAAAATAGGTGCATGCTTCAATAAGGTCCTGCCTAAAGAGGCTGTGACTCAAATATATCAAATTTTTACCCCTGATTTTCAGTAGATTAGATTTCCTTTTAGATTTGACAAGGATAAACATGTTTCTGCACACAGGTTTTTGTACTCTTGGCTCCAAAGCACTGTAGGCTGTATACTAGCCCTTAGCTAAACACAGAAAACAGTATATACCACTTTTGAGCCTATGAATTGTTGCTTGAGCCTATGAATTCTAGAAACAGAGTTTTCTGCTCTGTGAGATTTCTGGGACCCTGGGTTCCACCTTGTGATTATTTGCACTTTCACAGAAAAGAAAGCAAGTCCAGTCTCTCTCTGAATTCTGTTCTCTCTTCTGGCTTATCCTCCCATTTCCTTCACTTATTCTGTATTCTAGCCAAAGTATGGAAGACCCTGGTCCTTCAAGTTCTGCTCATAGTTTGCTTTGTCAGCACTGATAAGAGCTGATAGTTGGTTCTCTGGCCAGGTTCGCATAGTTCACATCTCAGCAATCTTTCCTTCTGCCTAGGATGATGAAGTCTATCCACCCTCAAAACACACTAAATGCCACCTCTCTTGGTGTCAGATTATATTATGGTAGCAGATACCATCTTGTTTTTATGTCTGTAGCATTGCCTGCCTCCAGAATAATCATTGTTAAATGAAATAAGTGGATTCTTGTACTTTGTATTTATCTTGTAGTATTTAACATATTTTGGGCTTGTATGTAGTTACCTGTTTGTGTCCCCTATTAAAATAAACTCCTCGTGGGAAGGGATGGGGCCTTATTTATCTTTGTCTGACACACAGTTCCTTCGTACCCACATTGTGAGTAGTAGTAGGTGTTCAGTAAATGCTAAGTTTAATTTTCCTGGTGATCTTTTTAAGTTATCACCTTCGGCCTATATTTTAACCATCCTCTTTTCTGGAAAATTTCACCTACATTGCTGATTCTCACAGTAACCAATACTTAACTTTTTTTGGACTTATCATACTTTCTTGTATATTATCAAAACTTATGGTTGTGTCTAAACTCCTCTTCCAGAGGCTTCATCTGATTGCCTTTTTATTCCTTCACAGTGCTTAGCAGGTGGGTACTCAGTAGTTATTTGTTGATGTAAATTAATGTTAAGTTTCATTTTTTCATCCTGTGAAACCTTTTTAAGATTTCCTTTTGATTGGTTTAAAAGATTTCTTTTTGATACGCTTTAGACAAAGGTAGAAATGAATAGGGTTAAAAAACTGGTGAGGGTGAGACTGGGTGGTGTGTGGCATACAGTTCATCTGTAGATGCCTGTTTTAATATTATTTAATATATTTAATAATATTTAATATATTATTAAATATAAATATTTATATTTAATATAAATATTATTATAATATATTATGGCTATTGTATTAAACATAAATATAAATATTTAATAATATTTAATATAATTTAAATATTATTTACACAATTTTCCTCACAGATTGATTTTTATATATCCCAGAGAATGGTTGTTAGCAAAGAATTGAGGAAACCAAATTCCTTTTATATCTTGTTGGTATGAATTTCCCAAACAGTTGATAAGCTCTAAGGGTTCTATGACCTTAGAAAAGCATAATTTAACAGAAAGGGTATGACTTTATTATTATTTTTAAAAATGCGATCATGGGGCACCATACACTGGTTTTATAAACTTTAGAGTGAAACACCTCAGTTTATATTCCAGCCCTGTCACTTGCTGGCTGTGTGACCTTAGCAAAGATAACCTTCTGTGATATGATTTTATTATCTGTAAAAATAAGAAAATTTAGGTATGGCTTGGAGTTTTGGGGAGAATAATATGAGTGGTGTATGTGCAAGGACTTTGGGGAGGCTTGCTATTCTGCAAGTGCTGGCCACACTAACTTTCCCCACAACAACAGGGACCATATTTTGTAAAGCAAAATCAAGATAGATGGTATGGAAAAGGTTTTAATTTTTTCCCCTGAGTTGTGGATGTGTTTGTTTGTGAAGCTTTACAGAAGCCTAACATTCAGGTATTTTTGGCCTACATTTAATAAGCCATCATCTTTGGAGGAAACCATGAAATAATACATCATCAATACTGTCTTGGAGAATCTGGGAGGTACTGTTATAATCACTAAAAACTACCAATTTGGCATACTTAGACTTATGCTCTATAGAGAAAACCCACCCAACTCTGTTTTAAATATCCTGGCAGAAAGAGATAGTGATTAGTTTATATTAACATTAAACATTGATTTATGTTTGTTTGATCATTTTAGTTTAGACTGGCAAATTGTGATTTTTGAATTCTCATTCTTATCATCAGGAAAGCTGATGATTTTGACCTTAACAGAATAAGCAGTAAGTATACATACAAGATTTCCTTCTGACTTGTATTGTGTTCATTGAATTAGTTGATGGTGGGGGGGAGGGAGGGAACCTGTAGGTCAAGAATGTGCTTGTTGCCTTCTCTTAAGTTTCTGCTGATCACAATTGCTTAACAGGAAGTTTGTCTTTGTAGGCAAATGAGAGAGGACCAGGAAGACTTGATAATCCGGTAGGGTATCTCTAACCTGGATCTTACTCTTTTAACAAAACTCACAGATTGCTGAGGTCTGTGATGTCAGCAGGAAATATTTTTTAGGAAATTCCCTCTCAGGATTAGTCAACAGTGAAGACCTTCACAGGATGGAAATCTGTAAGGTAGAACTACTGGGTCATTAAAACGAAAAATGAAAAAAAAGTTTCTGCTTATGAGTAGGCAGGCGTGCAAATACAACTATAATAAATGTAAGAGGCCATTCTAGAACCTCTGATCCACAGAAGAAAAAGAAAGATTAAGGAGGGCTCTACTATTGAGAAAAAGAAACTTGAGCAGTTTTTAACTTTTATTTTTTAAGCGTGAAGTTGAGAACATTTGACTAGTTTTGAGAACTAATAATAAAATATATTTTGGTTCTTTGAAAACCAAAATATAGTGGTCGGCTTGAGAGACTCAAAGAGAAAGGGGACAGAGGACAGGAAGAACTCAGTCCTGACATTCCCATACTGGCATCTGCTTATCTTTGGTCTAGCATAAGGCCTGTCATGGATTAGGCATTCAAGAAATTTTTTTTGTAGGGTAGGGGGAAAAATTAACTCACTAGTACAAGGAGAAGGTGTGAGGCTCAAGACTTCTGAAAATGAGTCTTGGTCAAATTGTTGTGGTTGTGTTTGGGTGTAACTTATTCTGCACTTTGGATATCACAGTAAGTTATACTTTGAAAAGCATAGTATACTAATTGAGCAGTTAGCTACTAACTAGCTACTTTCATCAAAATTGGGTTTCCAGTTTATTTTTAGACTCAAAAGTAACATTACTTAATGAGAAAAACTTGACCACTCATTATTTGTGTGGAATTTCACTTATATGACTTCTTTTAAGTTTTAGGTATTAAGTTATTTTCATCTGATTGTTATGGTTAATCATAACTGGTTAATGCAGTTAACTGAAGTTAATCATAGACTGGTATTTTAGTCACTTCACTGCTTTGCCTTCAGTGTGAAACATCAGAACATTTTTAGTCTTTGCCTGTGGACTGTTAATAAATATTGGAATTTAAAAATTTTTTGGGTTCAATGGGGATTTGAGATTCTTTGTTATAGATACAGTCTTTGCAACCAAGCACAGACTACTTGAGCACCATTGTAATGTATTTTGTTTCAACTTTAATATTGCAGGCCTTAGAATTACTTGGCGCTTTGTTAATGAAATGCTTTTATGAGTGGCTAGATCTAGGGAGTTAGCTCTTTTAGGATGGCCCAACTGGTTCAGCTGGGCTGAAATGTTTACTCTTCTGTATTTTTGTAGTTCTCCATTCTGAAATTAATTAATTTAAGATTCTTGCGAGTAAAGCTTGGTTTCTTCTCTTGTCCCAGAAGTCATGGCCTTTCTTACTCTTGGTCTTAGGAGGTAGAAGTACCCTATGAATAAGGGGTGTGGTCTCTATCATATAAGTAGATGTTGACTTTGGGCAAGTTACTTCTTTCTGGGCATCTTTGTTTGAGAATTAAATATGGGTAATTAATGTAAAGGGCCTGGCCTATTAGTAGTCCTTCAGTGAAGGTAGGTATTATTGTTAATTACTATAGGAGTATTTTGGCAGTAGTATAGCAATTGAGGAAATACAGCAAATTTATATGCAAGTAAGTTCTTAGCCTTTAAAGTTTTTATCTATGTCATCTGTTAAATGCCTTTTTCTCACTCCCTTTTAGTTTAGAACACAGTCTAGTTTGGTGTGGTAAAAAAAGAATGTTGATATAATATGCACTGGGCTTTTATTTAAAGGTATCAGCCAGTATATTGTTACTAGTGTTCTTTATGGTTGTTTCCAGTTTACCTGATGATGGGCCATTGTGGGGGATTGGCTTATATTGGAATCAAAAGTTCACTCTTAAATTTTGTATTTTAAAATTGCAGTTGAGAATTTGAGTAATGTGTAGACATGATGTCTTATGTAGCAAACCAAAAGATTTCTTTGTTAGGTGCTTAAAAAAAGATCTTTATTGGGAGATATTTGAGACTTCCCATATCATTATTTTTAGCTGACAAACTATTTTTGTAATGTTGGAGGTGCAGTCTTAGAAAATAGATAAGGAAGTTCATTGTAGCTAAATGGTCTGGGATAACTTATGTGAATGATAGGGTGAATTTTTAGCTGCTCATATTTGGAAATTACATGCTGTTTTTCATGAGGTAAATATTAATGTTAGGGATGTTTTCGTTACTACCGTATTTGCCATGTAGAATTTTCTATCCTTTTTTTGGCACAGAGGTGAGGAACACTGCCACAGACCTTTTCTGCCAAACAGCTGACTGAGGGTTGTCACTTTTTTTCTGTGCCTCAGATCCACCATTCCATTGACCCTTCCTTCCATTTCCTGGTGGCTGTCCTTTGCCACTGGTGCCATGGTGGGTGTATGGATTGCTTTCTGTCTTTCAACAGTTACCGAAGTGCATGTTTGGGATTTTGTTGAAGAAAGCTGGATACAGTAAACGGAAAGAATCTTGGAAGATGCTTGACTGCTGTCTTTTCTCAGACTAGTCTGAAAGGGAATACCCCATTCATTCTGGATTGGTGGATCTGAAGTACAAAATATTTTCCAGGTAAGCGAATTACCCTGTATTGTTTTGTTTTGTGGAACTCAATTTGTTGATAGAAATTTTAAAAAAATCTTTTTATTTCTTTTGTCCATTCATAGGAAAAGGAAGAAATATTAGATATTTGCGCTAGAGTAAGGTTTGAGTGTGGTTCAGTAGAGGTACATGTGGCTGAATTGCTAGTAAAAACTTTGTGTCAGTGTAGTAAGGACAGTTATTTTTGTTATAGTTCCAAACAGTTTTTAGTCCTAGGGAATATAGTAAACAGGGAGATGTCTGGGGAATAGTTTATAAAATGTGGAAAACAAATATTTTAAGGCACTATCTTATGCGATTTATAGTTAATAAATACCTGGTCAAAATACATTTTGCAGTTGCCATGTAAAGTGGTAGTCTTTTACTCTTAGAACTCTAGGAGGGTTCTTACTGACTGTAGCAACTGGTTTTGTTTGTTTTGTTTTTTAATTTCAAAATATTAAAGGGCTGCAAATGTCTTATGTAACATAGATCACTTTTGTAATGCTTGAGTCCTGGCTAAAGGTGTTCCCGTCACCCAAAGAGTGTTGTGTCATAGTCCCCTTAGGTAGTTTTTGTGTGGCAGCTGTTTATTGAGAGCATCTGCTAGTGCCAGGCACCTTTGTATGCACTTTATGTGTGTTTCTTAACTGGCACAGGACTTCACCTGCATTTTACAGCTGGTAAAATGGAGCTCATAAGCTTTCACTGCAAGTTGCTCAGGATTATACAGCTAGTAAAATGCAGAGCCAAGGTTTAAGTTTGGGGCTGTGTGTCCCCCAAACTCTGAGTCTTTCCATTTTACTATATTTGCTTAAGTTTATACTTTAACTTCTGGATTTTCAAATTGCCTGTCTTTGAGAGCAAAGTTTGATTTTCTACAGTGGGTTTCCATTTGAAGAACATATGCTGGATCATTGTTTGGCATGTATTTTAATAATTTAATGTGGCGCCCTGCTTGCTTACTGAAAAATCAGAAGATCAGCAGTTAATCAGGTGAACTTAAACATAATTTAGGGAGGCAGTGTATTTAAATGTCAAACGTGTTTGACAGGGAAGTATCATTTGGTCTAGTGAACACAAATGTGTCTTCTCAGTTCCTCCTTAGTATTTATTGGTTATTTGAATAGCTCAGTACTTCTTTTGACCTGTAGTTTGTTAGCCTTACAAGTAAGACATTGTCAGGCAACTCTCTTAAAAACGTAACTTGTAGGTATTTAATGTTGGCTCCAGATTACCCCATTCCTTTTAATCTTTTTTTTTTTTTTTTTTTTTGCAATTTCTGGCCAGGGCTGGGTTTGAACCCGCCAGCTCTGGCATATGGGGCCAGTGCCCTACTCCTTTGAGCCACAGGCGCCGCCCCCATTCCTTTTAATCTTAAATTTTTTTTTTTAAAATCATAGATTGACAGTCTGATTTTATGATTCTTATTTTAGTTTAATTCATTTGCATTTAATAGTGTTTCTTCTCTGTGAATATTTTTCACATTTGTTATCTGAGGAGCTGTTAGGTGTGTTAGGATGTGGTTAGAGGTGGTGGTAGTGCTAGTAGAAATAATACTTTTTAACACATAGTGGGTACTTTGAGTTGAGCATGAGTGTAGATATTTTATACATATAAACTCATTTTATCTTTATACAGATTGAGTATTGTTTATCCAAAATGCTTAGAACCAGAATGTTTTGAATTTTAGATTTTTTTTTTTTTTTAATTTGGAATATTTGCACTATACCTAATCTGAAAATCTAAAGTCTGAAATCTTCCAATGAGCATTTCCTTTGAGCATCATGTCAGCACTCAGAAAGTTTCAGATTTTGGAGCATTTTGGGTTTAGGAGTTTTAGATTAGGAGTGCTCCATTTGTAGTAAACTGGATGAGGTGGGTACTGTTATTTCTACTACATTGGTGGGGAAATTGAGGGATAGAGAGGTTAAAAACATACTCAGGGCCACACATCTTGTAAGAGACAAAGATGAGATATTTACCTAGGAAGTTTAGTTTCAAAGGATGTGGTACATCTCTGTTTTTTTTGAGACACAGTCTCACTCTGTCACCCTCAGTAGAGTGCAGTGTGGCACCTTCATTTCCTGGACTCAAATAATCATCCTGCCCCAGCTGCTCAAGTAGCTGGGACTTACAGGAATCAGCTACAAAACCTGACTGATTTTTTTTATTTTTTGTGGAGATGGGCGTCTCTCTTGCCTAGGAAGGTTTTGAACTCCTGAGCTCAATCAGTCCTCCTGCCTCAGCTCCCACATAACAGGTGTGAGCCACTGTTCCTGACAGAATGTGCTTCTAACCTCTGCTGTACTAACCTACCTCTAGTTTAGAGTATCATCCAATAATAGAGAGGCAGAAATCCTGAAGGCTTACTCTGTATATTTTGATTTCAAGAAATAGTTGCAAAAAGAAAAGAAACAATTGTCGAATATCTGTTTTTCTTCCCTCATTCTCTCCCTCCCTTCTTTCCTTTCCTTTCCTTTTTTTTTTTTTTTTTTTCCTTTAGAAATAGGATCTCTTTCCGTCACCCAGGCTGGAGCACAGTGGTGTAATTATAGCTCACTGCAACCTCAAATTCTTGGGCCAAAGTGATCTTCCTGCCTTAGTTATTATCTTCTTGAGAAGCTGAGACTATAGATGTGAGCCACCATGCTTGGCTTTTCTTTCTTTTTTTTTTGGGTAGACATGGAATCTCACCATGTTGCCTAGGCTGGTCTAAAACAACTGGCTTCAAGTGATCCTCCTGTCTTGGCCTCCCAAGGTGCTAGGATTACAGGCGCCAGCCACTGTGCCGGCCTGAATTTCTATTTCTTACCTTCTGAGAAAAAAATATAGCTCAGGTTGTTTCCCAAGGTAACTTGTACTGGTTATTTTGAGGTTATCTTTCAGAATAGTACTGTCTGATAGAACGTTTTGCAGTGATTGAAATGTTCAATATCTGCACTAT
Organism: Loris lydekkerianus; assembly: GCA_963574355.1. NCBI lineage: Eukaryota > Metazoa > Chordata > Mammalia > Primates > Lorisidae > Loris > Loris lydekkerianus. The sequence continues at coordinate 44,097 of CAUYPK010101096.1, read as the reverse complement.
TCAATATGGTAGTCACTGTTCACATGCAGCTATTTTGATTGTGGCTGTGGACTAAGTAACTGAATTTTTAATCTTAATTTTAATTAAATTTACATCTAAATAGCCACACGTGCAGTTTTAGAATTTAACATCATCCTGGTCTGGTGCTTGGTTTAGCTCCCTCAGAAATCTGATTGGATCAGCATACCTAAAATCTACTTATCCTAGAATTAGACTAACATTAACTAGCCTTGCAAGACTGATATGTAAAGCTGGAATTCTAAATTATAAATTTACAATGATACGTGCATGTTGGTATGATTAATATATTCTTTTCTGATAGATATACTTACTAGGTCCTAATTGATATGTTAGTTAATTTTTTTCCAACTAAGAAACAATAGTCAGCAGATCCTAAAGACTCAAGCCAAATTACTGGAATATTGTTTCCTTGTAGGTAGACTTTACCCACGGGTCAGATTAGACTCAACCAAGGAAGTTGAACTGGGACTCAAATAGCCTCAGTCAGCTTACTTTAAGGGCTAATGATTTTTTTTTTTTTCTATAACAAAAGCTTTTCCTTCATCTTCTCTGCTTGCTTTGGCTTCCAAATCCTGTTTTCATTAAGGAATTCCTTTTCAGATAGTTAGCTTGAACACACTGTTAACTTAAAGGTCCAGGAGACTTTGTTTTCCTTAAGTTTCCTTCATCATTGCTGTGATCCATTTTGGACTCTAAGAAGATAGTTGAATTTTTCTTGCTTCTCTATGGCGTCTTTCTACTAAAACACTTGTTAGTTTATTTAACTTGGTCATGTATAGTATGTTGTAGAATAGGAACATATTCATAAGAATATATACCTAAAGTACATTCTCTTTGTTATTAAATGGATTTTGTTTTTAGCTTACTGTATCATAACTTTGGGACTTGTTCTCCTCCTGTTTTGGAAGTAGGGGGAGTAATATGGCCAAATTTGTATTTTAGGAAGTTAATTTTGGCAGGTGTGTGCAAGATGGAATGAAAAGATGGAAGGCAAGGGCCTTTTAGTCTAAATGAGCAATGAAAGGGCATCAATAGTGGGGATGATGGAGGTAAAGTGGTTTTGAGAGAAGTGTAGACAGGAGCTCTACAACTTAGGGATTGCTTATAGTATTATGAGAGAGAAAGAATATAATATGAATTTTTTAGATTTTTGGCTTTGAGCACTTGGATAGGTGTTTGTTTTCTTCAAGACAGGGAATAATGACTGGGAGTAGTGGCTAATGCCTGTAATCCTAGCACTCTGGGAGGCTGAGGAGGGTGGGTAGCTTGAGCTCATGAGTTGGAGACCAGCCTGAGCAAAAGCGAGACCCCCACCTCCACTAAAAATAGAAAAACTGAGGCAAGAGGATTGCTTGAGTCCAAGGGTTGGAGGTTGCTGTGAGCTATGACCCTATAGCACTCCACCCAGGCCTGGTGACCGCTAAAAAAAAAAAGATGGGGAATACTAGAGGAAAAGCAGATTGGGGGAAGAGAAAGAATGAATTCAGTTTGGGTTATAGTGAATTGAGTTGGCAATGGGTGAATCATCCAAGAGAAGAAGTATCTAGTAGGAATATTGCCCCTCATCCGAGATGGCAGGGTTAGAGTGAAATACTTGGGAGTTTTTAGTTGTGGTAGCTGACTTTTCTGAGTATAGTTATATGATTACTTGAGTATAGATTGAGGAATCTGTATATTGATGTGTGGGAATGCCAACATAAAGGGATGTGCTACAGCAAATTTTAGATCATATGTGATATTTACCAAGAAGCATTGTTAGCACTCTCTCCTGACCTGGGAATTTTATTGTAGCAAGCTAGTACTTTTATACCCAGTCAGCAAAATAGCTGTATTTTTTCTTTTCATTGTAATATTTTGTTTAATTAATAGAGAGACAGTTTATTTTATGTGTGTGTGTATATGTGTGTGTGTGTATGTGTGTGTTTTTCTTAAGACGGAGTCTCACTTTGTCACCCTTGGTAGAGTGCCATGGCATCACAGCAACCTCCAACCCTTGGGCTTACGTGATTCTCTTGCCTCAGCCTCCCAAGTAGCTGGGACTACAGGCGCCTTCCACAATGCCTGGCTATTTTTTGCAGTTGTCATTAGCTGGCCTGGGCTGGGTTCGAACCTGCCAGCCTCAGTGTATGTGGCCAGAGCTGTAACCATTGTGCTATGGGTGCGGAGCCTTGAAGTGTGTTTTTAAAAACTCAGTGTTGTCACTGCACATCTTATGTACATTTATGCAAATTAAATTTTATGCCTCTGGGACAAAAACAAGAGGGAAAAAAAACCTATAAACAGTGGAGGTTCTGGATCAAGTGTGAGACGGGAAGTGGAAATCTGCTCTTCTCTCAGCCTGTCTCAGTTCCTGAATGGCTCTTATCTAGCTGTGATGAATGTGATTATGGTATTTTAAAGGCACACATTTTTAACATCACAACATGAGGCCTAAATACAAGCCAGCTATTTTATCCACTAGGCAGTTAAAAAACAGTAAACTATTTGAGTGCTGGCATGAAAACGAGCTGTGTTGGGATTATTGAGGTGCTGTGTTGGTCTCCAGTGTGGTATATCCTTAAGGGATTTTTTTTTTTGAGACAGAGTCTCACTATGTCACCCTTGGTAGAGTGCTGTGGTATCACAGCTCACTGCAACTTGAAATCTTGGGCTTAAGCGATTCTCTTGCCTCAGCCTCCCAAGTAGCTGGGACTACAGGCCCCCACGGGAATGCCTAGTTATGTTTTTTTTTTTTGGGCAGTTTTTGACCAGGGCTGGGTTTGAACCACCACCTTTGGCATATGCGGCCGGCGCCCTCCTCCTTTGAGCTACAGGCGCCGCCCCTTGCCCAGCTATTTTTTTGTTGTAGTTGTCATTGTTGTTTAGCAGGCCTGAGCCAGGTTCAAACCTGCCAGCCCCAATGTATGTGGCCGGCATCCTAACCACTGAGCTACAAGTGCTGAGCCAAGAGTAACTTTTTTAAAAGGAATAACTTTGTAAAGAATAATTTTGTGTATATGTCTTTTCACACATGAAGGAGTATATCTTTCATTCTTAGGAACAGGCATGCTGGATAGTTGCTTTTAAAAGGCTGGTAGACATTACCACATTGCCCTGTTGCCCTCTAGTCACATTGCAACAATTTATAGTCTTAGAGGCTTTGTTGGATAACAGTGCTCTTATTTCTTGATACTTTCCTGGTGTTATACACTAGAACCTCTGTAAGTTGACCACCCAAAGGGCTGTAACAAAGTGGTCTGTGGAAGTGGTCAACATAAGGTACTAGGCCTACTGTACTTATAGGTACATGTGATATGTGTCTGGTCTGTGAAAATTAGGTCAACTTAAGGAGGTGATCACTGAAAGGAGGTGGCCAACTATGGAGGTTCTACTGTATTTAAATTGCTCTTCTGGGCCAGGTGTGCTGTGGCTCATGCCTATAATCCTAGCACTCTGGAAGGCTAAGGTGGGTAGATTACCTGAGCTTAGGAGATGGAGATCAGCCTGAACAAGACTGAGACCCCATCTCTACTAAAACAGAGAAAAAACCAGCTACGTATTATGGCTGGTAGTCCCAGGTACTTGGGAGGCTGAGGTAAGAGATTGCTGGAACCCAGGAGTCTGAGGTTGCTGTGAGCTATGATGACAACAGGGCATTCTACCCAGGGCCAAAAGAGTGAGAGTCTGTCTCAAAAAAAATTGTTCTTCTCTTTTTTTCTCTCCTTTGTATTTTTTTTTTTTTTTTTGAGAGAGAGTCTTGCCCAGACTATACTTAGGTGTCACCATAGCTCACTGCAGTCTTGAACTTTTGAGGTTTGATTGTCTTCTTTTAACAACCACCAGCTAATTTTTAACTTTTTTGTAGAGATGGGGGCGGGGGAGCCCCTCAGGCAGGTTTCTAACTCTTGACCTCAAGGGACTTCTCTGCCTCTCAAAGTGCTAGGATTATAGATGTGAGTCATTGCACCTACACCCTCCCTTAACTTTTTATTAAGAAAAATATATGTACGGAAGAGTTGGGAAAAAGCAGAACAGCAGACATCTTGTATACTTTCTTTGCCTAGAGTCAACAATTATTAACATTTTGCCATTTTCTTTCTTTTTTTTTTTTTTTGAGACAGAGTCTTAGTACTATAGAGTGCAGCAGTGTCACAGCTCACAGCAACCTTAAACTCTTAGGCTTAAGCGATTTTCTTGCCTTAGCCTCCCAGTACCTGGGACTACAGGTGCCCTCCACAACGTCCAGCTATTTTTTTGTTGCTATTGTCATTGTTTAGCTGGCCTGGGTTCAGGGTTTGAACCTGCCAGCCTGGGTGTATATGGCTGGCAGCTGTAGTTTTGTGCTATATGCACCAAGTCCATTTTACTGTTTTCTGAAACTTCTGACCCCACCCATTCTTCTGCCTCCCTCTCTTAGTGGTTGGGATTACAGGCATGAGCCACCCTGCCCCTCAGGCCTGGACAACATTTTGCTATGTTTGGGTCATTTCTCAGCTACCTTCCTCTCTCTCCCCTTTCCTTCCTTTCTTTCTCTCTCCCCATCTTCCCCCTCCCCCATACATACCCTTTTTTTGTTGTTAAAAATTGAAAGTAATTTGTAAACATCAAGATACTTAACCCCTGAATTTTTCAGCTCTGTATGGCCTAAGAATGATAGTTTCTCTTTCTCTCCCCCCTCCCACCTCTCCCTTTATCTGCTTCTCCTCTCCTCTCTCCCTCCCTCTGGCTCCTCCCTAATTTCTTCTCTTCCCCTTTCTCCTCCTCCTCCTCCCCTCTATTTTTTTCCTCTTCTCTCTCCCCCACATATGCACACTCATAACCATATCTCTATGTATTTTGTATATATAACCATAATGCTATTTTCACATCTAAGAAAACTAAAGTAATTCCATAATACATATAATCTTAAATATTCAGTTAATTAAAATTTTCTTTGCTATTCCAAGAATATCTTTTATAGTATCCTCCCTCCTTTAAAACAAATAAACCAACTCACCCGGATCCAAATAAAGTACACTGTTTGCATTTGGTTATGTCTCTTTACTTTCTTAATTTAGAACATTCTATCCTTTTTTCTCCTTTCCTGTCATTCACTTTTTTGAAGAGTCTAGCTCAGTTGTCTTACAGGATGTGTGCAACATGTTGCATTTGTTTAAGTATTTCCTTATGGTGTGATTTGATTTGTTTCTGTAGCTCCTATACTTCCTGTAAACTGGAAGTTAATTGAGATGCATTCAGGTTAAATATTTTGACAAGAATGCTTGCTTCATCATAAGTGAAGTGTATTTCACATGGAGTCTTACTAGGAGGCCCTTAATGACTGGTTATCCCATTATGAACTACGCTAAGTTTGATCCCTTGGCTAAGGTGGCAGCAGACAAATCTTTCCATTATGAAGGTACAATTTTCTCCTCTTCTATTACAGAGGAATCTATGGGACACTATTTTTGGCAGCTTGTAAATATCCTGTACTTTACAAGGTTTACTCAGTGGTTTCAGCATCCAGATTCTGAAATCAATTAATACAATAGGGGTTGCAAATTGTAGTTTTCTAATTCTATCATTCTATCAACATTTATTAGCTAGTATTCACTGAGAAACTCATTCAGGTTTCTCCTTCCTTTTGTCACCATACTCTCTTAGGCTTTAGTTGTTTCAGTGTGTTAATCAATTACTGTCTTTTTTTTAGTCAGAGTCTCAACACTGTTACCCTGGATAGAGTGCTGTGGTGGCATAGCTCATGGCAACCTGCAACTCGGGCTCAAGCGATCCTCTTGCCTCAGTTCTTCTATTTTTAGTAGAGATGGGGGTCTCGCTTTTGCTCAGGCTGGTCTTGAACTCTGAGCTCAAGCTATTTACCTGCCTTGGCCTCCCATAGTGCTAGGATTACAGGCAAGAGCCACTGTGCCGGCTTCAGTTACTATCTTTGCCAATGCTCATATTGTCCTAATTTTGGCTGCTGAAAACTCCTTCCAGGTAGCTCTTGCTTTTGATGTAACCCTATTTTCTTGGTGTGTTTTTTTTGGCTTTTTTGGCGCAGGATGTCCCAGGGTGACGTGTTTTTCTTGTAGATCAGGAATCAGCCATTTCTCCAACAAGCTCTAGTTCTTTTTAGTGGGGAATGATATTTAGAAACTAAAATCATTGCTGTGGGTTGTCATTATGTCTAGACCCTTTCAGTGACTAGAGCTAAGAAAAAAGTTTAAAAAGCATCACAAGATTGTGTTATTTCTCATTCAAATGTAATATTATGGAGTTTTTTAAAACCCATTAGCCTTTTGATTTTCCAAGTCTGAGGAACCTTTTAGTTAATAGCCATCAAATTGAGGCATATATTATTACATAAGTAGGCAGATAAATAGTTTCATAATTCATTATTGAGCATGTACTCGTTTCCAGCTACTGTTTGGTAATTTGGGAACTATAGAACAGAATCAGAACCATATATTACTTTGAGAAGCTTGCAGTCTTTTACATAAAAAAGTATATACCATAATGTAAAAACTGGTAAGGCTTAGGGCATTCCTATGGCACTGGTCCCATATGCTGGAAATGGCGGGTTCAAACCCAGCTCTGGCCAAAAACTGCAAATAAATAAATAAATAAATAAATAACTGGTAAAGCTTATGAGAGGTAGACGGTGTTGTGGGAGTTAGAAAAGGAATGGAATTGCATACGGGACTTTTTCAGAGTCATCCTTTGAGTCCTGAGCAGAAATTAGACTTGGATATGGATGTTTTGGGGGGAGAGAGGTACTTTCATGGCAGATGTAAACAAGTGAACAATGGCTGGCAGTCAGGGGTTACAAGTAAGTAGATCCATGGATTGTTGCAATTAAGATTGTGTGGAAGGGACTAAGGTAGATGATAACCAAATCATGGACTTTGCCCTTTAGCTCATAAGTTACAGACTACTAACCTATGCATAGGTAGAATTTCACAGACATATTTTATTTTGTCTGCATAGATTAAGAAAATTGGAATATTTCATATCAAAACATTATTTTCTTGTTTTGCTTAAAAATTGGAGCTCAGTGGTAGCTTTCCTTTTGAGTCAGAGCTTGTACTTCCTCATTCACCATAGCCCCTATGAGGCCATTTTTTCTTCATCTAATTGGTTATGTAAACTTTGAGTTTATGATTGCTGCATAGATTGGACGAAGTTTAAGAGAGGGGAGTTGATTTGAGCAAGATCTGTTGTGCTTTACGGAAACCGCACTCTGGCCATCAGTTTAGTGGATACATTAGAGCAGGACAAATTGGAACAGGGAGACTAATTATTACAGATTGTTGGAATATTCCAGGGAAGAAATGACAAGATAGTAACAGATGGTATGAAGAAGAGGAAATGAGACATTTTAGATGTAGAATGGGAGATTGTAGTGATAAATGTGAGTTAAGTATATATTGACAAGAACATAAATGAGACTCTATTACATACAACAGGGAGTCCCATTTCTAAAAAGCTTTGTGTATTTAAGGCTGGCAGGGGGTGGCTCATTCCTGTAATCCTAGCACTCTGGGAGGCCAAGAGGGGGTGGGCGTGGAGCTGTGTGTGAGGGAGGGGATGGATTACTTGAGCTCAGGAGACCAGCTTAAGCAGGAGCATGACTCCCTTGTCTATTAAAACAAAACAAAACAAAGCAGTCCCAGATACTCTGGAGGCTGAGGCAAGAGGATTGCTTGTGCCTAAGAGTGAGGTTGCTGTGAGCTATGACACTAGGGCATTCTAGCCACAGCATTAGTCTACCCAGGGCAACAAGAGTAAGATTCTTGTCTCAAAAAAAAAAAAAGAAAAAGAAAAAAAAAAAAAAAGCTTTGCTTTTTTGAACCAGTTTTTGGAAAGTTTTGCCACTTGTTTTTATAATCCTTTGCTTAATTTTGGAAGACAGTAGTAGAAAGTTTCATGTATTGTTGTCACTGTAAAATTTAGTTTTATAATATGCAAATAACATGCTTGGCCAAAACTTAACTCCAACCTGCCTTTATTTCTGCCAATTTGCTTTATTCTGTAAAGCAAATATTCATATTGTGATTCTTCAGTTTCTATCACTTTCCTTATAATTATGGACCTGAGTTTACAAGCAAAAATATTAGAAATGCTATAGATTTGTTAAACAGCTTGCTGCTTGTATTTAATTTTCCCACAATCTCCTTAAGAAGTAAATGAGAAACTGGGCAGCGCCTGTGGCTCAGTGGGTAGGGTGCCGGCCCCATGTACCAAGAGTGGTGGGTTCAAACCCAGCCCTGGCCGAACTGCAACAAAAAATAGCCTAGCATTGTGGCAGGTGCCTGTAGTCCCAGATGCTCGGGAGGCTGAGGCAGGAGAATCGCCTGATCCCAGAAATTGGAGGTTGCTGTGAGCTGTGTGACGCCACGGCTGTGTGATGCCACTCTACTGAGGGTGATAGAGTAAGACTCTGTCTCTACCAAAAAAAAAAGAAGTTAATGAAAAGGTGTCCTGTATACTTAAATTGTAACATATTAAGATCGTCTTATACTGTTAACAAGTACCGTACTTTGTTGGAAATCTTCCTGTTTGATTGGGGTATGATTATGTCTAGTCCCACTGTGGTTACTCCCAGCTCAGATGCTCTGAGGGAGATAGACATGAAGGACATGTAAATGAATGGATTGCAAGTTAGATTGACAGAGCCATAACTGGCTACTGTGTAATAAACTTGCAAAGATGAATAAAGATAGGCTAAAAGGGCATTTGTTTGTGTGTGTATACATACATATGTATATATCTTGTTGTGTATAACTTACAGTAAAGAACACATGTCTTAAATGTGTAGGTCAATGTAGTTTTACATGTGTGTACTATACACTGTTTAACCACTACCCAGGTAAAGTTTTTCTGTCGACTTTGTGGCATCTTACATATTTCTTTTTGATATTTTGAAGGTTATCTAGGATGTATGAATATAAAAATGTCTAACTAGGCTTGGCACCTGTAGCTCAAGCGACTAAGGTGCCAGCCATATACACCAGAGCTGGCGGGTTCGAATTCGGCCCAGGGCCTGCCAAACAGTGACAACTACAACCAAAAAATAGCTGGGTGTTTGGTGGGAACCTATATTCCCAGCTACTTGGGAGGCTGAAGCAAGAGAATCGCTTAAGCCCAGGAGTTGGAGGTTGCTGTGAGCTGTGAAGCTACAGCACTCTACCCAGAGCAACAGCTTGAGGCTCTGTCTCAAAAAAAAAAAAAAAAGTCTAACTTAACTGCCCCTTTATTAAACATTTATTCCTGATTTATAACAATTTAAGTAAAGCTGGGTTGCTCTTATAGTTTAATCTTTTTTTGTGTGTGTGAGACAGAGTCCCTCATAGAGTGCTGTAGCGTCACAGCTCACAACAACCTCAAACTCCTAGGCTTAAGCGATTCATTTGCCTCAGCCTCCCAAGTAGCTGGGACTATGGGTGCCTGCCACAATGCCCAGCTATTCTTTTTGTTACAGTTCCGGGCCAAGTTAGAACCCGCCACCTTCGGTGTATGTGGCTGGTGCCCTACTGACTGAGTTATAGATGCCTCCTATAGTTTAGTCTTTTAATACCTCTGAATATTACTTTGGGATAAGTTCTGAGAAGTAGAACTGTTGGATCAAAGAATGTGTGCATTTTTAGGAGCAGAGGTATTTTATATAACTAAAGGTTTTACTTACTTTTTATTATTTATTTATTTTATATTATTTACTTCAGTATTTTTTTAGTGATGGGGGTCTCTTTTTCCCTGGCTGGAATGTAGCTAATAATAATTCACTGCAGCCTTGAACGCTTGGGCTCAAGTGATGCTCCTATCTTTGGCTTCTAAGTCGCTAATACTTAGGACTATAGTTGAGAATGACTAGGACTACAGTTGCATACCACCAGGCCTGGCTAGTTTTGTCTTATTTTTTTGGAGATCAAGTCTCACTTTGTTGCCCTGGTCAGAGTGTAGTGTTGTCGTCATAGCTTATTGCAACCTCAAATTCCTGGGCTCAAGCAATCCTTCTGCCTCAGCCTCCTGAGCAGCTGGGACTACAGCATGTGCCACCATGCCTGGCTAATTCTGGAGGTATTTTTTGTATAGATGAGACAAGCCTAAGCTCTTGTTCAGGCTGGTCTCAAACTTCAGGCCTCAAGCAATCCTCCCACCTCAGCATCCCAAAGTACTGAGATTACAGGAGTGTACCACCATGCTTTGTGAACATTCTCTTTATGAAACATGTTTTCTACATGTTTATGCCATTTTAGGGTTTTAAATACTTTTTTAAAAAATCTCAATTTGATTAATGAATTACAAATTTGTTTCTAAATTACTAGTGACATTGGACATACCGTATATACTCGAGTATACAGTATATACGGTATTCTTTTCTTATGTTTGTGGCTATTTGTATTTCTTTTGTGAAAAAAGGGAAATATTTAGATTAGTTATAGTTGTGCTTTATTGATTCTAGATACAGGTTCACTGGGTAGTGTAGTGGGGGGAGTGTGTTGGAAGAAAGTCACCAGGGGAGGAACTTCTGTGTTTATTTTGACCATGCATGGCATTGCTGCTTTTTTGTGATTGAAATGGCCATTTTTGTTAGAAGCCAGGGGCAGAAGTCTTTGCTTTACTCTGTGGACTCTCCATGACAAGAGTAAATTGGGTCTCTGCTCTGGGTAGACTCTGGCTCTGAATTTTCCTTATGAAGTAATTTAGGATCAGTTTCAATTGACCCCCCCCCCCCCCCACACACACACACAGCTTCAAGGACACTTTCCCGATCCTATCTCTAACAGCCTTTGCTGCTTTGAGCTAGAAGGTGGGGTTTTGCTGGGAATTCCCTCTACTTCTCAGATGGCGTTTTCTTTCTTAATATGTAGTAAACCTTATTTCTAGTCCACTTTTTCTGTGTTGTATTTTATAGAAATTCCTTGGAATAAAAAAAAAAAAAAAAAAGAAAGAAAGAAAGAAAGAAAGAGAAAGAAAGAAATTCCTTGGAATGTCTATGTGGAGGCCACCCTAGCCAGGTTTCCAGTGCTAATGTAGATTGTCTTTTATTTTGCTATTCCTTTGATGGTTTTATTTGTACCAGCTAGCATTCTCAACCTTGTTACTTTTGTTTTCCTCCAGAGTCTTGTCTATTTTTATTATTTTTCACCTTACCTTTCCACATTGCAGTGTGTCACATTGCAGTGACAGCGACTGTTTCTTCCTCTTTTTTCTTTGTTCCTCTTGTGTACCAGGTTCTGCTTGGAGGTTCTAATAAGCATTATCGTTTGTTACCATTGTTAGGGAAGCTTCACCCTTTCCTCCTTCCTTATCCAGTTAACCTCTGCTGTCCTTTAGAGTTGTGCTCAGACATCCATCACCTCCTCAGGGACTATGTCTGGGTCCCCTGGGTTCCCTTGTGATTAAGTTTCTCTGTCATGATCTGACTCAGTTCTTTTTTCACAGCTGTTAACATAATTGTAGTTAGAAAATGCAAGGCATAATCCTCTGCTGGATAATCATCTCTTTTACTAGAGAGTAATCTCCATAGGGACAAGGATCATGTCTGTTCAGTGCATAGCATATTTATTTCCAGCACCTATCTTAGTTGGTTTTGTGCTGCTACAACAGAATACCTGACACTGGGTAATTTATGAAGAACAGAGATTTATTTCTTACAGTTCTGAAGGCAACGAACTCCAAGGTTGAGGGCCCTGCATCTGCACTACTTCTATCTCGTGTCAAAAGGCAGAAGGGCAAGAGAGCTCATGTACAGGTGACAGAGCAAGAGATTGATGGGCGTCACCTGTGGCTCAGTGAGTAGGGTGCCAGCTCCATACACCAAGGATGGTGGGTTCCAACCCGGCCCTGGCCAAACTGCAACAAAAAAATAGCCGGGCGTTATGGCAGGTGCCTGTAGTCACAGCTACTTGGGAGGTTGAGGTAAGAGAAATGCCTAAGCCCAGGAGTTGGAGGTTGCTGTGAGCTGTGATGCCATAGCACTCTACCGAGGGTGACAAACTGAGATTCTGTCTTAAAAAAAAAAGAGAGAGATCAAACTCACAGATTCAGATCCTTTTATATTCAGCATTAAACCGTCCATAAGAGTGGAGCCATCCTAATCTGAACACCTCCCACACCTCTTAGCACCATTGCTTTTGGAATTAAGTTTCCAGCTCATGCTTTTTGGGGGACACATTCAAATCACAGTGCATGCCAATTGCCCAGTTGTATCAAATGTCTTTTTGTTTTAAAGTGCATACATTTGCTCTTTCAACTCTTGATTTTTTTTTTAAGACAGAGTCTCACTTTGTTGCCCTCAGTGGAGTACTGTGGATGCTCACAGCATCCTCAAACTCTTGGACTCAACTGATTCTTTTGCCTCAGCCTCCCGAGTAGCTGGGACTACAGGCATCTGCCACAACGCCCAGCTAGTTTTTTTTTTTTTGAGACAGGGTCTCATTCTTGCTCTGCCTGGTCTCAAACCCCTGAGCTCAGGCAATCCACCTGGCTCAGCCTCTCATGTGCTGGGATTACAGGCATGAGCCACCGCGTCCGGCTCATGTTTTCTGTTTTAATATAGTCTCTTAATCTTTATTGACTTGATCCTGAAAATTAAGCAGTTTGCATCAGAAATTTCTTTCAGAAGATCAAAAACATTCCCTTTCACGCTGCTTTCAGACCAGATTTTTTAAATTACCATTGATTTTTAAATTGTCCTGATAGTTTTATCTCACTGATGCGTCAGTCATTTTGAAGGAGTTGTCCATGGCCTTAACTGCTGTCCCTCCTTGTCAGCCCAACACTCCTTTCTTTTCCCCCTCCCTCTCTCCTGGTTTTCCTCCCTTCCTCTCTTCCCTCTGTCCTTGTGTATGTATCAGTGGTTAACAGGATCACCATTCCTGTGAGTTGTTAGTAATAGTGTATAAATCCCCTCCTCTTGGAAATTCACTTGATAAATGTCATTTTAATAATGTTTCCCAACAGTTCCTAAACTTTCTCATCCCAGAACTCCTCTCCCCCTATATTTTGGTTTAAAATCTATATGGAGACACTTGTGGAAATAGTATTCTTCATGATTTTTGTTCATCCCAAGTCCTTTTATTCAAGAGTTTTTTTTATCATGTTGCCCAAGTAAGGAGGGAGGGAGCTAGTATTGTTCAATGCCTACTGTTTACCAAATTTATATCCACTGCTCCTTTTAATCTTTATTATAATCTTGAAAGGATACCTGCTATTAGAATTTGCCTGCTGTTTTCTTTGTAATTGTTTTTTTAAAGTTTGCTTTTTGAACTCCAGATCCAGACTTAGTTCACACATTGTATGCAGTATATAGTTAATAGTCTCTTAAATTTCTTTGAATAAAATTGCCTCTCCCAACTTCTAGCCATTTATTTATTGAAACCAAGTTTGTTATTTGTTCTGTATAACTTCCAGCATTCTGATGATTATGCAGGTTTTTGCTGATTATGTTCTCATTAGGTCTACATATTCTGTTCTTCCTTGTATTTCTTGTAAATTGTAGCTAGATCGAGAAACTTTTTTGGAATCTAGAGTCAGGATCTTTCTTCTTAATTAAAAAACAGAACAAAACAAAAGCTTTTCTCTTTCAACTGTGTCATTGTGCTTTCTTTCTATTTTTTTTTTTTTTTTTTGGTAATATTCTATATTCTTTTCAAGTGAGTGGTCCTTGAAGAGACAGAACTTTTATGCTTGTGCATTTTTCCTAGTTAAAATCTGTACTATTTATTCATTTATTTTTATTTTAATTAATTAATTTATTTTTGAGACAGAGTCTCACTGTGTCACCCTTGTTAGAGTGCTGTACTGTCACAGTTCACAGCAACTTCAAACTCTTGGACTCAAGTGATTCTATTGCCTCAGCCTCCCAAGTAGCTGGGACTGTGGGCTATTTTTTGGTTGTAGTTGGCCCGGGCTGGATCCAAACCTGCATCTGAACCTGCCAGCTCAGGTGTACATGGCTGGTGCCCTAGCCACTGAGCTACAGGCGCCGAGCCCTGCACAATATATTGATGGCAGATTGTGAAGCAATAACATAGCTGCTGGAATGTCCACATATGGTTGTTAACTTTTGTCAAAGTTGATGATGACACATTTTATGGTAGAAAAAGGGATACTTGTTAGAGGAGGGGTGCAGATTAGGCTTTGTAATAGTACTATAATAGTTTCTATAGTAGTTTGCAGGACTTCTGCAATCTTAGATGATAAATATATTCCTTTCTCTCAGGTTATTTCTTTATTTGGCATTGGTACTTGTTACCCTCACTGCTTACTTGAAAAAGAGTACCTATAAAGATTTGAGTCAGGTTTCTCAGTACTGGGTTTTAGAGTTCTTTGGAAAATAAGGACTGTTGTGCTTTCTTTCTGCAGTCTTAGAGTTTTGATTAGTTTATCCTCTTAATATTTTTTCTTTCTGTAGTATCCATGGTTCTAGGATGCATGAGATATTCTTGGAACATTTATTTAACACTTCGGTTTATCAGTAGAATAAAATGACTTTGGTGGGAAGTAAATACAAAATTTAAGGATTTTCACGTGTGGAATATTGTATCTTTATGATCTTGGCCACATCAAGTGCTTCTTTTGGGTTTCTCCTATTTTATTTGTACTGAACATAATATTTAAGGCTTGTTATGATTTTCCATTTGAAAGTGGCAATAGAGAATTTATGATTTAGAAAGGCGAGAGGTACATGTAGATTCAGGTTTCTTCAGACTCTGGTCTCCCAAATGGAGTCCAGGCTCTCCCTTGGGATAGCATGATGGCATCAGCAGCTCTGGGACTCATCTTCTCATTGTCACGTTAGTGGGGCAACGATTTCATTTTTTGTGGCTCCCAAAGAAGTCCTGGGATTTAACTTAAAGAGTATGTGACCCATCATAGAATCAAGCACTGATTAGTGCATACAGCCAAAAAAGTGTCTGCTATCAGCTCCATAACATTATATTCTTCTCTCACTTCCTACTCTTTATGTGAACTTTTCTGGACTTTACATGTTAGTCATTTGATAATTCATGTATTTATTGAGCTTTTACTGTGTATAGGTCCTATTTGGACTGAAAAACTAAGTTGTAAATTTATAACTTCTCATATTGACAACTTGTAAATTGCTTTATTTCTTATAAATTGTTTTGGGAAAAAACACCCAGTTAAGATAAGTAAGTACAATTTTTATTAGAAACATTATTAAAATATTTTCCTCTGGTTTGTAAACCAGTTTTTAGTTTCTAACTTTATCAATTTCGAAGTAAGAGTAATGTCACCTTGTCAACCTTTCCTCCTCACCTCCCAAATTGGTAGTTGTTTCTGTTTTTTCTCTATAGCAGTGTTTTTCAACATTTTCTATCGTATGGCCCACTTGAACCTATAGTTAAACTTCCGTGGCACACTTAAGTTGATAAAAAAAAAAAAATGAAAAAAAAAATACTGTGCTTCGAACTTCTTTTGAAAGTAATTTAATTATTTAATTGATGATCTTCAAAAAATTTTTTTGTGGCACAACTAAGATCCTCTCAGTGTACACCAGTTGAAAATCACTGCTGTATAGACTTTTGTATTCATCAGTTAAAAGAAAGGTACACTACAGATTGTTTTTTCTCTCAAATGCAGTTGGAAATGTCGCTGTAAGATTTGTCTTCTGGTCTTACTCTTAATTCTGTATTCTTTCAGAGTTAATGAAACATTTTCATTATGTTGATATGCACATTTTATGATTTGTGGATGACTGCTTATAGCCAAGTCATTCACAAAGTTATTAAAATAATGGAGTTGAGGCTTGGCACCTATAGCTCGTGTGGTTAAGGTGCCAGCCATATACACTGGAGCTGGTGGGTTCGAATCCAGCCCAGGCCCGCCAAACAACGACGACAACTATAACCAAAAGTAAATGGGCGTTGTGATGGGTGCCTGTACTCCCCGCTACTTGGGAAGCTGAGGCAAGAGGATTGCTTAATAAGTCCAAGAGTTTGAGGTTGCTGTGAGCAATGATGTGATGGCACTCTACCCAGGGTAACAGCTGAGACTCTGTCTCAAAAAAAAAAAATAAATAAATAAATAAAATAATGGAGTTGAATTGGGTTTTTGATAAAGCAATCTAGTATCTCAAATTTGTATTGGGTCTTTCCATCCTGACTTCATTACTTTCTTTGTTAGAAGTTCCAGAGTTCTATTCTACCCATATTCATGTGCACACATGCAAGACAGCATCTGTAAACCTGTAAGTTGACTTTTTATTGTAGAATCTGCTACTTTGAGGAGGTACCTACTAGTAGCACAATGTGAGGGATTTAGAGGAACATGGCTAGGAAAATACTTTAAGAACATGAGCAAAATGGTCTATAAAATCCAAAGTCCCTTTCGGCTACAAAATTTAGTAAAATTCCTGATTCAAGTGGTGAGACCGCTCTAGTTGCCTGCAGGAAACAGACTTTGGGAAGGAAATCAAAGACATCCTTGCAGCAAGCAGCAGGAGTTCCTTACTAAGGCCATCCTAGCCCCTGGCTGAAAGACAGATTCATTTGTTCTTAGAGCCTAGTGGACTGTAAGGCACATATTCTTATTTGAAACCAGTCAGTTTAGGACAGGAGAACAGTGGGCTCTATGAGAAAGAAGAGTAAGTGTTTTAACTGTAACATTAAGGGATAAGTAAACGTGTCCCCTTTTGTCTATTAGCTTTGACAACTCACTTTCCATGGCCTTTCTAGCTAAAGGAGCAAAATTCTAATTGCTGTTGATTTCTAAATCTGTATGTATTTATATGTATTTTAGAGATCATAAGGAACTCCTCCTTTTTTCCTTGAAAGTTCTCTAAAAGAGATTAGTAAGCGAAATGCTTATTTCCAAATACCTTGTGCATAGAGGGAACCACATGAATGATTAGCCAATATCTCAATGATGGTCAGATCTTTGCTGGGAGAATGTGGTGTACCTCTCTGCTAGGGAGGATGAATAGATGGGGGAAATAGATTGACTTGTAAATCAACCTAAAAGGCAGGTATTGTGTTTTAAATGATTGGGAGGCCTGATCTGCTAGCTTTCTGGGGCAGGAAAGGAAATCTGTTGCTCCCCTTTAACCTTATCATCTGGTAAGATAGAAGGAAACCCCTTCCAATGCTTTCTGATCTCCAGTGGCCTCTAGTTCAAAATAGTCTTCATGGCAATGGTTCTCAACCTTCCTAATGCTGCGACCTCATGTTGTGGTAACCCCTAACTATAAAATTATTATCTATCTTTGTCTGTTTTAACCTGTACATGTTCCTTCTGTTAGTACTCGACCACTGAAATTATCTTGAGGCTGCCTGTGGTGCAGGTGGCTGCCTAACCATAATAATTTTATGGTTGGGGGTCACCACAACATGAGGAACTGTATTAAAGGGTCACGGCATTAGGAAGGTTGAGAACCACCGCTTTATGTCAAGTAGTCAAATTTGGGGGTAAAATTTCCTTAGCTCCTTCATTGTATAAAGTTGAGACTCTACTAACTTGGAATATATGTTCATTTTGGGAAAGGGACAGGTTAGGTCTCTGAAAATATTGTATGTATTCAAGAAATGAGCAGTATTTAGAAAATAGTAGAGTGGTTGTTTAAATGACCTAAGCAGGGGTCCTCAAACTACGGCCCGTGGGTCACATGCGGGGGTGTGAATTGTATTTGTTCTCATTTTGTTTTTTACTTTTAAATAAGATATGTGCAGTGTGCATTAAGAATTTGTTCAACTTTTTTTTTTTTTTTTTTTTTTTTTAAACTATAGTCTGGCCCTCCAACAGTCTGAGGCCCCCTGTTTAAAAAGTTTGAGGACGCCTGCCCTAAGGTATTGAGTTAAAAGATATTTTATTAGGATCACCTTTGATTCTACAGGTACTTATTCAGAGCTAGCAGTGAAGACAAGGAGCATGTTAGAGTGCAAGCTTTGAAAATCTTTGGAAGTGACAAATTAGAACATACTTAAAAAAATACCGCTATTTAAATCTTAATACATTTAAAGGCGGTGAAACTACATTTATTGAATGTATTTTAAACTTTAGGAATGTAGTCTTCTTTCTCCCTTTAGTGAGCCAGGAAATAGCATAGCTTTATTTGCAGAAATAATTTCTAATACCAGAATAGTTTTGAGAATTCTTGTCTAACATATTGGCATGCTTAGTAAACTTTTTTGAATGAATAAACAGTTTAAAATGAAAAAGTTAAAATGGAAAAATGATATCTGACTCTAATTGTCATATCTTTATTTGAGAATAGATATAAAAGTATTACTAAAGTTATCTTACTGAAAGTGATACCTCTTCTGAGAAAAAATGAAATATATTAGGAGAAAAAAGTTTTCACTTTTTCTGTTCTAATGTTCTTTTTCTTTTTTGTCAGTAGCTAATCTTTTTAAAACATGGTAAAATTTTGTACTGTCTTACATGAGAGTAGGGTAAACCTTTTTGGTTTGGTATATTGGTGGGCAATCAGGATCTTGTGAACATACTTCTAGAAATTCTCTGATGAAAGGATTTTCACTTGTGAAGGTATGTAGAAGGACTAGGAAGGGATACAACCAGCATGTGTATCTTAGATTAACTCAGGGTGCAGATGGGGGCACTGGTATATATCTGTATAACATAAGAGCAGATGCCTCTCATTTCCTTGGTAATTTCCAAAGAAAAGAAAAAAAAAAAAGAGCTTGGTGTTTATTTATTTATTTTTATTTTTTGCAGTTTTTGGCTGGGGCTAGGCTTGAACCTGCCACCTCTGGCATATGGGGCTGGTGCCCTACTCCTTTGAGTCACAGGCGTCGCCCTAGGTTGGTGTTTAATTTTATCATGTGAGAGTCCTATCATGCAATATGGAGTTTAGTCAAATGATGTACATGTTTTTCAAGTCATCTTTTCTTTCTTTTTTTTTTTTTTTTTGGAGACAGTCTCAAGCTGTGACCCTGGGTAGAGTGCGATGGTCTGGAAGCTCACAGCAACTTCCAACCCTTGGGCTCAAGCTATCCTCTTGCCTCAGTTTTTTGTATTTTCAGTAGAGATGGGGTATCGCTTTTGCTCAGACTGGTCTTGAACTCTGTGAGCTTAAGCAATCCACCCACCCCGTCTCGCAGAGTGCTTGTTTTTCAAATCTTGACTGTGTATTGCAAAGTTGCACACTAGAGATTGTATCAGTTACAGTCCCATCAACAGTATAAATGAGTGACAGGTAGATAAAACTTGAAAATAAATCAGGGGAACTTCCTGCTTAGTGGAGTTTAGTGTCAAGCAAAGGAAATAACAGGCAGTATAGGTGAGGAAGGAAAGTAGGGATTGTAGAGTCAGAATTGAAGAATTGCAGTGCTGCCATTTTTGACCTTTGTTTGACAAGTTGTTTGATGTCTCTGTTTCTCAGTTTCCTTCTCTGTGAAGCTCAGCTGTCTGGCCAGAGTGACATGAGAATTGAGTATTGTACAGTGCTCAGTTTGCACCCCTTCCCAATTTATCCTTTTTCGTAAATTTTCATATCTTTTTTTATTGAAAAAAGTTAAGCTTATAGTTGAGAGATCTCCCCTAGTCCTGAGTAACATTCCTAATTGGACCACAGATGCTGACAAAGACTCAACTGTACTTAAGTGTTACTAAATTCTCTTTAATCTAAGGATTTATGGATCTTAAAGAAACTCCATTGTGATGGGATTCGGATTGATTTGACCTGGAGCTTGCTGGGGAATCTGTTCCTCCTTGGCAGCTGAACTATAGCCTAGTCCTTGTACATCTGAGGACTCAAGTAGCTATGCCAGAAATAGATTATTTTTGTCACGTGCTGATCTCTGTCACACAGTTTAGAATAGAGATTCTGCTTTCCACTTCATACATCCTTCATGCATCAAATCTTCCCGTCCTCCAGCTTCTGTAAAAGCTCAGAAAAACCTGGTGACATTTTTGAATCATGGATGGTAGTTGTAAAGTGCACAGGGATGATTTTTTTCCCCTTCGGATTTCCTTAGGAATAAGCTATTAAGTTCACTGCTGTTTCTAAGGGCCACTAGCTAAAATATTTTTCTGCCATGTAGCATTTTGATACATTTTAAACTATAGGTATTTAAGATGGACTTAAAATTAATGCCTGGGCAAATAATTTGTTTTTATTTAAATTGTCAAGTTATTGTTTATAATTAAACAAATTAGAGCATCACTTAAAATTATACAAGGTGGTATTAAATTATTACACGAATACTAAATGGGCATTGGAAGACAATTAGAAAATACGGATGAATAAAAATTGTAAAAGAAAATTACCATTCACACCTCCACCAAAGATGACCAAGAAGTTCCATTTTAGTTTTGTTAGCTTCTAACAAATTTATAATTTTAAAAAAAAAAATCAAAGTAGTGTTTAAGAAAAGTTTAGCTCCTGGTTTTGAGTTCTGATACCCTTACTATGTGGCAGTGTTTGAATCTCTAAAACTTGGCAGATGGTAACTTTCAGTTTTCCTTACTCTTCTCATTCTTTTTTTCCTATCTTTTCTTCTCTTAACATATACACCAGCCTGAAAACAGAATGTAGTATAATACTATGTTAAATAAGTATGTAATTCCAAAATACAATTGCTAAGAATTAACATGTAAACTTTCTTAGTTATATGTCACATGTTTATGGTCAGATTCTGTTATAAAATGCCATCCCAAAGAAAATAAAGTCTTTTTTACACATTAAGGTAATGGGGCCAATATTCAGTTCTTTAAAAGGCTGTAGAAAATGCCTTTAAGTTGTCAGTTAACTTTTGGTCCGCATGCGGTATTATGATTCTTGGTTTTAGAAACAATGCAATTATTTTGGTGAGAGTTTGCTATTTCTTATAGGTTGCCATCAAATATTTTGACCCCAAAAGCTTAGGTTTTGAATTTTAGAAGACACTTCTACTAAAAGCTTTGTGGCCTTATTTTCATTGCAAATATGGCTGCTTCTTGAAAAGCCCCAGTCTGAGAGATGAGACACAATAGGATAATTTCTAATTTTAATGCTTGCTGTATTTGCCTTGAGATGAGGGTGATTTTCAACTGAAACTGACTAGGGACTGACTCCAGCTCTTTACCTCAGGTTTACAGAGCTGAAGGCATGTGCTCCCCTTGAGTGCAGCTACGGTATGATTCTTCAGGACTCCATTCCCACTCCAGACAAGAGATTTCTAGAAGGAAGTGTGTTACTCCAAATGGTTACCAAGAAGTAGATCTTTCATTTCACTTCTTGTGTATCTGGCACCCACTCATTTCCATGACACTCTTTGTTTTATATTTCATTAGTGGGCGTGGTGAAAGTTTTTATGGGAAAAAAGACCCCCGCTGAACATTAAAGTTGGTTAGTGCTGATCCTTGTGTCCACTTTTTGTAGCCAAGTTGAAACAAATTTCCAAGGGTTGTAAAAAAAAAAAAAAAAAAAATCAGACTCTATCTTATAGGTTCTCTAAGATACTTACCTTCTCTTCAAACCATGCTTTGCACTAGATGCCAAGGGTCATTCCTCTGCTCAAAACAGTTTTATAGCTGACTTATTATTGTCTCTAGCAGTGGTTTGAATAAAGTTTTTGATGTCTCACTTAGAGTAATTTAAAAGACTCTCAAACATCTACAGTATCTATAAAAACATCCATGGTTTTTCTTCTGTTTTCTTTCAACCTTTGTCATTGTGTTTCTGTTGAACACACTCCTTGTTTGTCGCAAATATTTCCCATTTGTTCTAGAAAACATGGGATCCTTCTTTGATGCTGTATTGGCTTGGCTTTGGCTTTACCCTTTACCACCCCCACCTGTGTGTTATGTGACCTGTTATTATTTTTCTCTAATAGATATTGTGGAAGCAGTTATTTATCCTGAATTGCAGAAAAAAAAAATCTTATATACATACATTGATGTAAAATTGGGCAGTATATCTGGGAGGGACTGGCCAACTACCAGTGGTTTAAGAACTGTTGTCTTACAGGGTGAAGTCCCCAAATTGATAGAATGGTTGAAGAGAGACGTCTGTGATTTTGCCTCTCCCCATCTCTCTAATTAAGTTTTCCTCATCTCATACTTAAAGATTTCAGTGCTAATGTAATTTCAGGTACTTGCATCAGACCTGTCATTTCTCAGCTCTTTGGCTTTGTTTGTGCTTTGTATTCTACCTGAAATGTTTCTCTCTTTTCCCTCTTGCCGCCTCCTACTTACCCTTCATAACTTAGGTCAAGAATCTCCTCCTTTGGGTGGTGTAAGTCTGTGTGTATGTGTGTTTATGCTGCACATTCTCAAGATTCTCCCCTATGAATTTGGACTTTAGAATGTTTTAATTACTTTTCTATGTACAGATACAAGTTCAGTTCGTAAATTTTTTGTTGAATGGAACATTGTATTTAAGCCGTTGAACTTGATTATGTCAAACACAATGATAGGAATTTAGAAGAGGCTGGTAATGATTCTGTAAGAAGTGGTTTAAAGCAAAAAGATTTGGAGTGGGGCAATAGAAAACCTATAATAAGGCAGATTTCTGAATCTGAGGTTATAACATTAGAGAGCTGATTAACATAAAATACTACTTTGGGGAACTTTTTGAATTGCCTCTTTGAGAAGGAATCAGGGCAGTAGATTCAAAACAATCCCATCTAAAAGTAGAGCGAAGTTAGCTTTTGTGAGTTCTTCAAGGGAGCCAATCAGGAGACAAGGTGCTTGCAGCCACTTTTCCCTTTTGATTTGTGGTTCCTATGGCAATAGGAAGAGAGCCTAGGACATTTCTCTCCTACCTCTTTTAATACATTTTTTGCTTTTGAAATATGCCAAAAGCTATTTTTTTTTTTGTCTTTACAGACTTAAAGTATTTCTCAACATACTGGCCCTCATTTTGGTTTTTGATTATACAGTGGATATGGTAAAAATAATAAACAATATCAGTTTCCTTGGCTAATGTTATTTTCCTTGGCTATAAAACCTGTAAACATACAATCTAATTGAGTAATTACTGTTAATATCAGAACCCAATATGAATCACTTCTTATTCTTTATGAATAGTCACAAATTACAATACTGGTTATAATAGGTGGCTAAGTATGAAATTAGACATGTCTTGGAAGTTTTCTACCCTCCAGAGTCATCTCTTAAGCGTCTCCACTGTGATTCTCCTGGGTTTCTCTTGGCTCAAGGTTGAAGTCTCAAAAGGAAAAAAAAGACTTAGTTTGTATTGTTGTTAGCTTAAGAAGTAGGTCAATAAATATTTATTAAAATTGGTAAATACTGATGATATCAGGATAAGTTCATTAGATACTTTTTAGCCATGGAATAATGTTCCAGAAGCTAAGAGATAAATTTACTGTTTGCTTAGAAAAAAAGAAAAAAGCAAAAGAGAGATGGTAGTCTATTCTGTGAATATAGCTAATATGAAGAAATCTTTTCATTATTCAGTTAAAGAATGATGGATAATACTTACTCCAAGAATGATTAACACAAGTTTCTAACCAAGTTCCTAAATTTAAAGTTGGAAGCTTCAGGAATCAATTACTATTGTGATCGTAGCTGGATGTTAATGCTCCTAGGTTGATGAATATGGAACTTTTATTTTTATTCATTGTTTTCAAATCGGATCAATGTCCTTCTGATCCATTAGACCTAAGAGGAACCTTGCTTAGGACAGCAGGTACAGATTTTCTTTTTAAAAGGTGGATGTATTAGCTAGAGTGACATTTTCTGTTGAGTAAAGACTTTTTCTGCAATGTAGTTTACTTACTACAAGGTAATTGAGAATGAAAGTAGACAGTTCTTGCACCTTTTAATCACCATTGTCCTTACTCTTATCAAATGGATAACACTAGTCTTGATACTTGAAAGTCCCAGTCCTGGAATAATCTGAGTCCTGGAACAACCTCTGATTAATAGATGTTGGCAGTTGCATCACACACCTGCTTGGATGATGCCTAGGATCAAGCTATCTCTATATTCTATTCTGAAGCAAATGTAATATTATGAGGTTTGGAACATAGGGAAAAGTGACTCTTGCCCCAGACTTGGGTTGAAATCTCAGCCAAACCTAGCCCTGTGTGACTTTTGGATAACTAAATTACTTCATTCCTTTGAGCCTGTGTTTCCTCTAATGAATTCAGGGGGGAAAGTAATGCCTATTGTGTAGGTTTATTGTGAAAATATATGCATATCCTTCATCGTGAATTGGCACGTAATGGACCCTCAGTAAATACTGGCATCATTCTTTATACCCTAAAGTATATATTATAGACATAAGAAAGATAAATTCTTGGAAATCAGACCCTCAGTAGGTCCTTTAAAAATCTATTCCTGAATATATAAGTTCAAAATTAAGTTTTTAAAAAGTTTAAAATATCAGACTTGTAATAAATGGTCAATATTTTGAAACTGAGTTCACAGGAAATTTTCTTTGTATCATTTTCCACATTTTTGTAAGTATTGATTAGATCATAGATGGTTTAAAAAAAAAAAAAACTATGGGAAGGTCATTACAGTAAACTCCCTATTTGGAATTTAAGCAACCAGCATGCAACCTGCTCCATCCCCCCCCAAATCAGAGTTTAAATTTGTTGTGCCAGGCTATGAGTAAGCAGATGCTTTGTACAGGACTTCCGTGGCTCTCATGTGTTCTGTTTTAAGTATGTATGTT
Source organism: Loris lydekkerianus (assembly GCA_963574355.1). Lineage (NCBI taxonomy): Eukaryota > Metazoa > Chordata > Mammalia > Primates > Lorisidae > Loris > Loris lydekkerianus. The sequence goes on along the minus strand of CAUYPK010101096.1, from coordinate 19,508 downwards.
ACATGATGTTAAAAAATACAGTAGTAAGTTGAAAACTGTATTGACCCCCATTTAACTAAAATTGTACACTATATAACCAGCAAAAATTATGTTAAAGTAAAGTTTGTCTTTGTGTTAATTTGCTTTTATTCATTCATTCATTCTTTATTTTATTTATTTATTTATTTTTTTGAGACAGAGTCTCACTATGTCACCCTGGGTAGAGTGCTGTAGTGTCACAGCTCACAGCAACCTCAAACTCTTGGGCTTAAGCTATTCTCTTGCCTCAGCCTCCCAAGTACCTGGGACTATAGGTGCCCATCACAACGCCTGGCTATTTATTTTTATTTTTTTTTACAGGTTTTGGCCAGGGCTGGGTTTGAACCCACCACCTCTGGCATATGGAGCCGGTGCCCTACTCTTTTGAGCCCCAGGCGCCACCCGATTCATTCATTTATGAGACATAGTCTCGCTCTGTCACTCTGGGTAGAATCCTATGACATCATAGCTCACAGCAACCTCAAACTCTCTTGGGCTCAAGTGATCTTCCTGCCTGAGCCCTCCTGAGTGGCTGGGACTATAGGCACTGGTCACAATACTTGCCTAGTTTTTTTCTATTTTTAATAGAGATGGGGTCTTGCTTTTGCTCAGGCTTTCTTCAAATTCCTGAGCTCAAGCAGTCCATTCGGCTCAGCCTGCTGGAGTGCTGAGATTACAGGTGTGAGCCACTACACTTGGCCAAGTTAGGCCTATTTTTAATAGTAACTCCCAAGCAACCAGAAACAACATTTATCTAGAATCTACCAATCCTGAGGGGTGTCAAATAATGGGGAGATTACTGTATTTTTCTTCTTTAGGCTTAGTCTCTTCACTTCTAATATAAAATCAGGATCTGGAAGTTAGACTAACAGTCTTTTAAAGTTCCTTCCAATTCTCATAGTCAATGATGTTTTCATTTATTGAATGTGAAAAAATGCCTTCAAAAAAGTTTTAGGTTTCAAGTTATTAACAATTTGATCAGTATCTTATGCTTTCATTGTCATTACTCTTTGAGGCAAATTAAACCTTGTACTGGGAAGTTGACCTTGTATGGAATAAATGAAAACTCATGTATAGATGAGCTTTGGTATTAATTTAGTTTTAGTTGTTGAATCCAGGTATAATCCTTAAACTCTGTTCTTTGTCCCCTTCTGATGTGTGCTTATGTAAGAATTCTTTTTATTAGGAATGTGCAAGAATATTTCTGCTTACAGAGAATTTGCTGTAGAGGAAAGACAACCAGGTCGCTGAGGCTCAGACAGGATTAACTTCTAGTTCAAATTCTGCCATCAGTTACCCCTTATTCCCTTATGCCTTGGACAAGTTGCAGTTTTAACAGATCAAGCTTTCCTTTCCTGATCCTTGGTTTCCTCATTTGTAAAATGGAGTAATAACCTGTCTTACAAGGGTTATTGTGAGAGTTTATTATGTCACTTGATAAATGGCAGCTACTTTTATTACATTATGCAAACTTTTATTCAGCATCTTACCTGTAGTTGCCACTCTATGACAACAAAGTATGTGTGCCTGGAGTGTCAGTGATACATCGCTGGTGTATTGGCTATGGTAAGCTTTAGAATAAAAGCACAACTTAGAAGTGTGGCATTTTCATTGTCACCAGGAGGCTGCTAAATTTTTATTCTGTTTGATTCCTTTGATTTTGTATTTTTTAAATGCCTTTTCTGATTAATCTTAATATTCCTTATATTATAGGTGAAATATAACTAGTAAGTGGCAGATACTGGAGAACTGGAGAGGTACCCAGGTCTATCTGATTTCAAGCAAAACTGTCTTTGTCTGTATGACAATTGGAGTGAGCATGGAATTTATTCAACAAACCAGAACACTTCTCACTTAAGAGTGAAAGTTATGCTGGAACACTAAGTGTAAACCAGGACTGTCTCTGGCAAATGAGGATATTTGGCCAATTTAGCTATAGTTACGATGAACAAGTTTATAAGCTGGGGTTTAAGTCTTCTGAATGTTTTGGGTGAACCCAAACATCTTCAGCCAGTCTTCCTCCCTCCCTTCCTTCTTCTTCTTCTTCTTCTTTTTTTTTTTTTTTTTTTTTTTTTGAGACAGAGCTTCATTGCTTACAGCAACCTCAAACCTTGGGCTTGAGCAATCCTTTTGCCTCAGCCTGTAAAATAGCTGGTATTACAGGTGCCCATGACAATGCCCACCTAGATTTTTCTGTTCTTAATAGAGATGGGATCTCAGTCTTGCCTTGCTCAGGCTGATTTCGAACTCCTAAGCTCACGCAATCCGCCCGCCTTGATCTACCACAGTGCTAGGATTATAGACGTGAGCCACAGTGCCCAGCCCCACCTTCAGTTTTTTTTGCATGATTATTGATTTTGTCATAGTAAGGTAATTGACATTGAATCTGTAATCTAAGGATTATTAAGTATTAGCCATAGTACATATGTGATCCTTCTGCCTCAGCCTCCTACCAGGGAGCCACCCCACCTCTGAGGAACCATCCTCTCCCATTTAAGCAGAAATATGGAGCTTTTTTTTCTTTTTAGACAGAGCCTTACTATGTTGCCCTTGGTAGAGTGCTATGGTGTCACAGCTCACAGCAACCTCCAACTCTTGGGCTTAAGTAATTCTCTTGCCTCAGCCTCCCAAGTAGCTGGAACTACAGGCGTCCACCACAATGCCTGGCTGTTATTTTGTTGTAGTTGTCATTGTTCTTTGACAGGCCCAGGCTGGGTTCGAACCCGCCAGTCCCAGTGTATGCGGCCAGCACCCTTGCCGCTGAGCTACAGGCGCCAAGCCAGAAATACGGAGCTTTTCAAGGGAGTTTTTAGTTTGGAGCTATTGGTGTGTAACTATATATGGTTGGTGGTTCTGTTCTACAGGTGAGGATGATCCCATGGCCTTTGCTCAGATAGTTCTGTTGAATGTCTCTGGTGTTTTACGATAGGAGAAAACAACAAAAGATGGTGCTCTGGCACTGAGACTACCTGCCTCAGGCAGGGATGCAGGTTTTAATTCCCAGTAAAGAGTGGGGGAGGGTTTAAAGAGACACCTTATAATACATTCTACCCTTTTCCCTCTGTTCCCACTGCCAGTTTTACCCTTCCATATCTATGAGAGGAGGGACAATGTAGTCATCAAGCTCCTTCCTACTGGTTGGGTGTTTTAGATGGAAGGTTTTTACTATTTTACCTTTGCTCTTTCTGGTTTGTAAAAAAATGCAGCAGATTGCCAGGTGAAAAGGGTCTTAAACAAAAACTACAACCATGAGGATTGACAATGTCTGGTTAATTTTTTCTATTATTAGTAGAGAGTCTTCTACTGTTTCTCAGGCCGTTCTCCAACTCCGAGCTTAAGCTCTCCTCTTCCCTTCCCCTCCTACGGTGCCAAGATTGCAGGTGTGAGCCATAGCACCCAGCCCCCAAACCAGCAGGCTTTTAAACAAGGATGCAAAAGGGTAAACGAATAAACTTTTTAATTCTTACTCAAGTCAACTGAACTTTGTAAACTGTCAAACGAACTTTGTAAACTAAGTCCAAAGTGAAAATCATGACAGTCTATTGTTTTTTTCTTTGGGAAGGCAGAGATGTGGATAGCATAGAAAATCAGATGTGTTTTAATCAGCTCTTTTATTGCCTGTGTCTCTCAGTCTATCACTCATCTTTCTTCTTCCTTTTGCCTTATTCTCTAGGTCTCCTGTGATTTTACTTTGGGGAAGTACAAAAGTGTATTCACATGATAAAAGTTGGGGTGATCAAAGTTTTTATAATAGAGGCATCGTAGTCTTTTGGAAAGAATGTGGGTTTAGGTGGTAGACAAACCAAAGTTTGAAATTCTGGCTCTCCCCTCCTTTGCTGTGTGTCCTTATGCAAATCACTTAATCTCTGAGCCTCCGTTTCCTTACAGTGATGTGAGGATTGGAGAACCCAAAGTGCCGATTAAATAGTAGGTTCTTAAGCAATGATGGCAATTATAGTTATGTGACATAGACCAGAAACTTGTACATTGATGAAATTATGGTCACAATCTTGCACTAATCTTTTTTTTGTACCTCAGTGTTCACAGTTCCCGTTAGTGGGTTTTTATTTAAACATTCTCTCGTTCCCTCTTGATTCTGTTCACTGTATCCTAAGGAACTAGTGGTTGGCAGCATAAAGCTCCTTTCCACAGGACAGAAAGTGGGCCCTCTCCCAAAAGCTGTCTAGGACCTTCCCTAACCTCCACACTGCCAAGGGTGTACCCCCTGCCCCAACTAACATTTAAGTTGCCTGTGTGAAGGAGTGATTTGTTGCGGCCTCTAACTGCTTCTTCTCTTCCTTCCTTTTTGTCATCCTGCAGTGTTCTGTGCCCAGGTCTTTGTGGCTAGGCTGCGCCAACCTGGTAGAGAGCATGTGCGCACTGAGTTGCCTGCAGAGCATGCCCAGTGTCAGATGTCTCCAGGTGCCTCTCTTCTTTCTTGTTGTAAATGTGTTTTTACGTATGCCATGAACATTTGTTGAAACTTGCAGTAGTGTGTTTAATCCAATGTTAAGTCTGCTAAATGTTCTGTGTAACCCTCTGCTTTCCTCCAGCCTGGGTGCCTCACATGGAGGAGTTAGTACCAAGAGGGGCCCTTCTGAGCAAATGGGTCTTCGCCTGGGCCCTATCCTGCTCCCCTTTTCTGCTCCTGCTTTTTATTCTTTTCCCCTCACCTTGAGATTGTGATTCTCATTTATAATAGTTATGCATGTGCAAAAAAAAAAAAAAAAAAGCCCTGACATTTTCCATTTTGCTATCTTTAATAGTTCTTTGTTGAGTTGGAAGGGTTTCATAATTAAAGTGGTGATTTTTCTATTTTGAAACTCATCCTTTTGGCTTGCTTTCTCTTCCCCCTTCAAATAAAGAGGGAGGAAGGAATCACTACTAGTATAAAGCCTCAAATTGAAGTTTTTAAAGCTCACAGCTTTATGCTGCCTTTAACTTGTCAGTTTGGGTCACCTCCCAAAGGCCAGATCTGACATCTGTCTTCAGGGTCCACCCAGTTTTCCAGGCCGAGGCCGGCAGAGAATTCCACAGATAAAAGTAAACTTTTGGGGGGTGGGGGTGGGGGGGTGGGAAGGGATTGCTCAGGATTAAATTGTTAGCAGGCATACCATTGGTGACCCTCTCTTGCTGGGGTGGCTTCTAAGAGAGCCCAGGCAGAAAACATTGTAGCTTTATTTGTGAAGCTCTGTTTAGACAAAACTAGTGTTTTATTAAGTATGGTTTCAATAGCAGTATTCAGTTTTCATCACTGCATTTTCCAGACAGTCTGATATGTCTTTAAAAAGCAATATTAAATTCCTGGCATCCTGTTGAGACTGCTCTGTGTTAGGAAAACAGTATAAAATTAGGAAATGAGTTAGAGTAGCGGTCCCCAACCTTTTTGGCACCAGGGACCGGTTTCATGGAAGTCGATTTTTCCATGAACTGGGGGTGGGGGGTGCGGGATGGTTTCTGGATGATTCAGTGCATTTCATTTATCATGCACTTTCTTCCTATTATTATTGCATTGCAATATATAATAAAATAATTATATAACTCACCATAATACAGAATCAGTGGGAGTCCTGAGTTTGTTTTCCTGCAACTTAGATGGTCTCACTGCTAGCATCACAGCCTTAGCTCAACCTCAGAGCCTTAGGCATTAAGATTCTCATAAGGAGTGTGCAACCTAGATCCTTCGCATGCGCAGTTTACTGTAGGGCTTGTTCTCCTTTGAGAATCTAATTCCACCGGCTGATCTGACAGGAGGTGGAGCTCAGGCGGTGATGTGAGTGATGGGGAGTGCTTATAAATACAGACGAAGCTTCACTGGATCACCTCCTGCTGTGTGGTCCTCTTGTTAATAGGCCTTGTCTGCCATGTCCGTGGCCCGGGGTTTGGGGACCGCACAGTTAGAGGGATATTATTGATGGCATGAGTGACTTTACTGTTTTCAAGGTTATCTTTCTATTCATGCTTATAGTCATTAAGTGGAGCAGGGGAGCCAGGAAGGAGGAAAATTATTTTCCATATCCAGTTTAGGCATTTTATATACTTATTGGCAAACATTCTGAGTAGCTTTGGTGTGGTTATTGATTCAAACTGCTTTCTTTAGAATATTGTACTGGGACTTCACTACCACAGTTGTCTTTATTTTTACATATATATAAACGTGGGTTGCAAGTCTTATAATTATGGTTGTTTCAATGAGGCGCCAATGTAATGAATGTATGTTTATGTTTGGAAATGCAGCTTCCCTGCATGCAGTGTAAGTTTAACAAAAATGTTCTTGAAATGGCAGACATTGTTGCATGTCCCTTCCTTTGTGCTGCATAATGGATATTGGATTATAATACTAGTGTATAGCTTTGCCTCTTTCCTGAAAAGAAGAAAAGTTATAGTTCCTTTTTAGTGGGCTTACACAGTTCTTTCTAGAACTGGAAATTTAAGTAGGGAAGAATTGTAATTAATGAGATCCTAAAGTTACAGATTCTTTTTAATGCATTTGGTTAAAAGTAATTGACCAATGGAAGCCATCATTTAATATATTTTAATAACGGTACTGTGAGTTCTCTGCAGGTGGGGCATGTAGGAAGTATGGGTTCCTACTTTGTTGGGAATCCAAATTTGTTGATAGTTCTTTGACTCATCTTTCTTAGTCAAAGTCACTGTGAGAAAAAAAATGGAAACTTTGCCCTTGATTGGATCGTATTTCAGTTAGTGGAGCAGTATTATCTTTAGAGGTGTGTAGGGTATTTTGTTTACTTAGGTTTTAAATTTTGCTAGTATATAATTGAGGGTATGCAGCACAGTAAAGTGAAATAAAATGAAGTACTTAGCTGATGAGAATTAATAAATTGTTACTGTTTTGTTCTACATGTTGAATGGAAAGTTAACATGTATTAATGAACCTGGAAGACTTTCTCTTCACTTATTTTAATTATTATTTTAACACCAGTGTTCCTCCTCCCTACCTCTTAGCAGTGCTAAAATTTAGTCCCCTAATTTTGGTTTGGGCTTTCAAAGAATGCTTATTGCTTATATGCTGCACTACAATCAGAGGTGTCCAACCTGTTTTCTCTTTTGCTGCACATGGGAAGAATTGGAGTTGTCTTGGGCCAACAGTAAATACGCAAACAATAATGAAAGCTGATTAGCAAAAAAAAAAGATTCCTCCATACTTTTCATGGTATCTGACACCACAGTTAAGCAAAAAATGTCCTCACAAGTCTGCATGCAGCCTGTCCACAGGTTGGACACCTCTGTTTGGTTTATCACAAAGATGATTCTCCTATGACATTGCACACCTCTCAGCAAACTCTGAGAAGAGAAGGAGCAGCCTACCTAAAGAAGACAGAGCCTAGTTAACTTTAACAAAAATATCTTGGAATGGTCTCTGGAGTTCCATAAAAGGGTCCTGCTTAAAACTGTCACACTTAGACCCACTGATGGTTACAACTTTAGTTAGTTGATCAGTCTATATAGCTGAATTAGTGTACCTTTTTGGAAAAACAGGGGTGAAGATAGGAGTTGCCCGTAGGCATAATTTAGTCATTGCTGTTTTTGAAAAGGGAAATCAGAGAGACTTTAAAATCATTCACTATCAACTATACTTGATGTTTCACATACAACAGCTTTGTGACAGCCCTGTGAGGTAGGTGCTACTATCTCCAGTTTTCTGATGTGTAAACTGAGTCTGAGGTGATGTGTGATATTTGACCTAAGCTAATATTTTGGTAACTGTGAAGTGGTGGAACTGATACATGAACCCTGCAACTGCCTGATTCCCAAACTGGTTTTCCTTCTTCACTGGAATGCTACTTTTCCACCTTATTTTTATTTGCGGAAACTTTACTGCTATTTGGTGTTTGCTTTCTTTAGTTATTTATTTGACAATAAAAAAGAAAAACCTTCAAATCCTGTAGGAAAAAAATTGGCATTCTGAGTGCTAAAATGAACCCTCCTGAATCTTAAAGCTAGTGAGGTTCCTGAATGGATTTCCTACAAAATTAATACTGTGAATATTCACTGAGTAATTGGTATGTGCCTCTACTGGGCATATAAAGATAAACAATGCAGACTTGTTCCCTGCTCTCAAGGAGCCCATTGTGGTAAGCAGACCTGTGAATGAAAATCTGGACTGAACCACAAAGGCCAAGAAGAGCAGTGTGTGAGTGTGTGTATTAAAACTCTGAAGTTAGACAAACCTGTATGTGCTTTCAAAACAGTGTGAGCCAGTTTAAGTCAGGACTAACCCTCTTACATGTTTGTCTCACATATCCAGATTTGACCAGTTTATTGTTACATCAGATAATCAAGAGTTCAAACCACGTACCGTATTGATTTGCTGTACAGTTGAAACAAATTTCCCTTAGCTAACATAACCAGGGCTCCTGTGGCACAAGAATAATACTGATGTTAATAATATTATGATTAATTTGTTTCCCACCTAATCTTTTTTTTTTTTTTTTTTTTTTTTAGGCAGAGTCTCAAGCTGTTGCCTTGGGTAGAGTGCTGTAGTGTCACAGCTCACAGCAACCTCAAACTCTTGGGCTTAAGTGATTCTCTTACCTCAGCCTCCCAAGTAGCTGGGACTACAGGCACCCACCACAAAACCCACCTATTTTTTTGTTGCAGTTGTCATTGTTGTTTTAGCTGGCTGGGCCGGGTTCAAAGCCACCAGCCTTGTTGAACGTGGCTGGCACCCTACCCACTGAGCTCTGGGGGCTGCCTTCCCACGTCATCTTTCTAGTGTTGTGCACTGTATGGTGGGTTGTCTTATGTGAACTTTTATGGAGAAGTTTTCTATCTTGCTCTTTCTGTATATGAAGTTAGAGAATTGAATTAACTTACTTAAGGTTACACATTTATTAAGTGGCGAACTAGGTTATGAACATAGGTCTGGATAATTGCAAAGCCAGTCCTCTAGACACAGACTTAGTCACAGCTGCCATTTTGACATGGCATCTGCCATTTTTAGATCGAAACAAATTTCCCTTAGCTAACATAACCAGGGTGATGTAGTAGATTGACAAGTTTTCATAGAATGCCATTTGAAAATTCTCATCTGGAGGAGAGGGTTAGTGATAAGCTTTTTTCAGAAGTAATACTGATTAGTTGGAGAGACAGTGAGGATCTTGTGAATCAAGTTTAAATGCCTCCTTCCAGTGTCCAGTGTGTATCCAAGGAGCATAATTAATGGAACTCTTCACAGATGCCTCTTTCTGGTTTCTTTCCTTACTTTCAACATATGTAGTGAACCACAGTGATCTGAGATTGCTGTAGACACAACTTACAGCTATTGACCTAAGAGGATATGTTTTAGAGAAGGAAGATAGCTTGGTAGAAGGAACTCTGGCATTGGAGCAGACAAAACTCAATACTAGTCCTACTGTGACACTGGGCAAGTTATGTTGCTTTACCGAACCTCAGTTTCCTCATGTTTAAAAATGAAAGTAGTTTAACTCACATGAAAGACTTAAGAAAAAAAAGAAAATTAAAATTAAAAATGAAAGTAGTAACATTCATCTTTTAGAGTTTTTGTGAAGTAGAAGAAGAAAATTGCTCTTACTATTGGTAGTGACAAAAATCTGTTTCTTTTGCTTGCTCTTGGTTCAAGAAGAGGGAATTCTAGTCTTAAAGTGTTAAGAGTCCAAGGTAGGGTAAGGATAAGCTAAAAGTCCATGCATAGGTTAAAGGCCCGGTTATTTATTATTCTCCTCTTGTTCAGGGCTTGTCTCGTTAGGTCAGACGTGGCTGGTCCGATTTGTTGCCTTTGTATCCTTTCTAATAAGCATTGGGGATTTGTCATTTCTTATTGATTATCTTATTGTACTCTTGAGTCCGCTAATGTGAAAGCTTGGCGTGTCACCTTTTGGGTTGATCAGTGGTAGAATGTGTACTATATTGTGAATATTAAAAAGCACTTTTTTTAAATAAGAAATTTATAAAATATAGTTACAAAAAAAATTGATTGGTACCCTCTTCAGATAGAACATTTGTTGCTATTTTAGGGTCTTATTTCCTTCTGCCTGTTGGGTAGGGAGAAATTCATCGCATTGTGCATATTCTCTGTATGATTATGGTGGTGGTGGTGATTATAACAGTGGTGTTTTTAATGCTCTGTAGAGCCCCAGTTTGACTTTGGAGTAATGAGGGCTACTAAGGGCCCAGCCCCTCTCTTTCTTCTACCTCACCTAGAATAGCTCTCTATTTGTTTTACTTAGGAAAATTTTATTTTAAAAAACTTTTCTATTTATAGAAATTTTCCAAACTTACACAAAAATGAAATTTTGAAAGCTCAACTTTTCTTCAACTTTTTTTTTTTCCTGGGGGCATTTTAAAGGATTTCTAAGATGGCTTAATAAAAACCTTAGAGATCACTGTCACTGTTTTATGTCAGCATTAAAAGAATTTTAAACAGGGCGGTGCCTGTGGCCCACTGGGTAGGGTGCAGGCCCCATATACCGAGGGTGGCAGGTTCAAACCCGGCCCTGGCCAAACTATAACAACAACAACAACAACAACAAAAAAAAAAATAGCCGGGCTTTGCCTCAGCACCTGTGGCTCAAGCAGCTAAGGCGTCAGCCACATACACCTGAGCTGGAGGGTTCGAATCCAGCCCGGGCCCCCCAAACAACAATGATGGCTGCAACTAAAGAATAGCCAGGCATTGTGGTGGGTGCCTGTAGTCCCAGTTACTTGGGAGGCGGAGACAAGAGACTCACTTGAGCCCAGGAGTTGGAGGTTGCTGTGAGCTGTGATGCTATGGCACTCTACCCAGGCTCTGTCCCCCCCCCCCCCCAAAAAAAAAAAAAAAAAAAAAAAGCTGGGCATTGTGGTGGGCGCCTGTAGTCCCAGCTACTCGGGAGGCTGAGGCAAGAGAACCTCCTAAGCCCATGAGTTGGAGGTTGCTGTGAGCTGTGTGACACCACCTACCGAGGGCGAAAAAGTGAGACTTTGTCTCTACAAAAAAAAAAAAAATTAAAGTTCAGAACATTAAAAATAATACATTTGGTACTGAACATTAGAAAAAGATCTGTAAAGTTTCCTCTGACCCTAGCTCTCACTTCCAAAATATCACTTATCAGCTTCCTTTTGAACTAAAGCTTTAAAAATACAACTAGAATCATTCTATCTATATATGTATTTTTCAGTTAATAATATATATTGACCATCTTCATATTAGTATGTAAAACCAAGTAGAACTCTACTCTTTTTATAGCTGCAACAATGCTCCATAATATGGCTTTATCTTTTTTTTTTTTTTTTTTTTTTTGAGACAGAGTCTCACTTTGTCATCCTCAGTAGAGTGCTATGGCATCACAGCTTACAGCAACCTCAAATTCTTGGGCTTAAATGATTCTCTTGCATCAGCCTCCCAAGTAGCTGGTAGGACAGGTGCCCACCACTGTGCCCGGCTAGTATTTGGGGTTGTAGTTGTCAGTTGTTGTTTGGCCGGGCTGGATTTGAGCCCACCAGCTCTGATGTATGTGGCTGGTGCCTTAGCCACTGAGCTACAGGTGCCGAGCCTTTATCATTTTTTTTAATTAAAAAAAAAAAAAAGCCAGTTTCCCTTTGAACAGCCTTTATGCAATAGACGTTTTTTGGTGTGTTTGTTTCTTTTTGTGTCATTAGCACTTTATTAATTTCATTGCTCATATAGCTTTAGGCTTTTATGATTATGCCTGCAGAATAAATTCTAGAATTATAGTTGCTTGGTCAAAGAATATCAGTGTTTTATTATTAATGACATTATCTATTTACAGCGAAGTTTAATAATCTTTCCCTTTTAATTTCTCCCTCTTCCCCAAGAAAGAAAGTCAACATTTTTTGCCTATCATTGTATATTTGCTTTTTTTTTATTTGTAGGAAGAATGTAGCCTTACAATGGTAAGGATTTCCCCATTTTTTTAAATAGAGAAAATGGGCTCACTCTGGAAAAACCAAAATGCGCCTTCCTTTATTTGCTTTATTTACTTTATTTACTTAACAATGTATTATTGACACATCCCAGATTAATAAAGTCTAGCTCTTTAACCTATGCTATTTTTGTCATCCCTAGGTCCTAGGGGGTACACTTCCTTTTTTATTTTTGAGGTATAACATAAATATGCCAAAGTGCAGAAATCATAAGGGATTTGAGAATTTTCTTAAGCTCTAATTTATCTCAAAGTTGCTTTCATGGAGGATCAACCAGTTTATATTCCAATCATCATCTAGATATCATTTATAAATGCTCAGGTTTTACTTTAAAAATATTAAAAATATCATACTTGTCAAAGTTAAAACAATAAGTAAAAAATGGCAAATAGTAGCATGATGAATTAAGGTTCTTTACTATTATTGAAAATAATTGTATAATATTCCATTTAATAGATACATTTACTTATTATAAGAAACCTTCTCTTCTCTATTAAGACTGCTAACAGTTTTTGAGAATTTTAGGCCTTGTTGAGTTGAACATCCTTGAAACTAAGTGTTTGAATACTGTCGTTGCTTTCTTTTTCTTTCTTTTTTTTTTTTAAGAGACAGAGTCTCACTTTGTTGCCCTCGGTAGAGTGCCGTGGCATCACACAGCTCACAGCAACCTCCAGCTCTTGCGCTTAGCCTCAGCCTCCCGAGCAGCTAGGACTACAGGCACTCAACACAACGACTGGCTATTTTTTTTTTGTTGTTGCAGTTTGGCCGGGGCTGGGTTTAAACCCGCTACCCTCGGTATATGGGGCCAGTGCCCTACTCACTGAGCCACAGGCGCCACCCCCTAACTGTCGTTATTTTCTCAGGTAAAAGGTATGCACATTTGAAAAACTTAGGGTGCTAACTTTTACTTTTGAAAAGCTGGTTCTCATCTGCTCAAAGGCAGCATGTAAGGGATTTTCTATTCATATATAGATGACATTAGATGTCTTAATTTTGTATTTCCTTGTCATTTTGATGGATGAAAATGCAAAAAATAATGTACATTTATTTGACTGCTATTCAGATGTAATATACGTATCTATAACCATTTATTGGCCTCTACATTTTTTGTCTTTTCTACATTTTTCTATTGATGGCTCCATTTAAAAAAAATCTGATTTGTAGGAACTCTATGTATTAAATTATATTAACTCTGTCACTTATTGCAGATATTTTCCCCAGTTTGACATTTGCTTTTCAGGTTTTTGATGAAAATTTTGACAGAATGTTTACTTTTTGTGCAGTTACACTTATTCATTTCCTTCCATTGTTGCTTTGTAATATTATGTTTTGCATTTAAGTCTTTCATTTTCTCTACAATTTAGTTATATGCTGTGAATTAGGGATCCACATTCTTTCTACATGGCCAGTCTGTTTTTTGTTTAGATGCCCACTCACAGAAATCTCATTGAAGCTTTTGTTCTTCCTTAACAGTCATCAGTCTGTAGGCTCATGGTCATAGCTGTATCAGGCTGTTTTTTGTATGTAGTGTTAGTTTGAAAGTGCCTCGTTAATAATACAGAATTTATAAGTTCAGTGCCAAACAAAGATTCTTAAAAATTATTATTTATTTATTTATTTTGCAGTTTTTGGCCGGGGCTGGGTTTGAACCCGCCACCTCCGGCATATGGGGCCGTCACCCTACCCCTTTGAGTCACAGGCGCTGCCCCCAGAAAGATTTCTTTTAACATTTTTCTAAAAGGGTGATTTTCTCTGCTATTATTATCAATTGAAATTATTTTCATTATTTCCATGTCCTATTATCTGAAAACAGTGAGGGTGCCTTGGCGATCTGAGAATTTGAAGGAGCAGAAGGACAGCAAGTAAATTCATAGTTTGAAGAAAGTTTTTTTTTTTGTTTTTTTTTGAGACAATATTAGTTTGTTACCCTTAGTAGAGTGCTGTGGTGTCACAGCAACCTCAAACTCCTAGGCTTAAGTGATTTTCTTGCCTCAGCCTCAGAAGTAGCTAGGACTACAGGCACCTACCACAATGCCCGGCTATTTTTAGAGATGAGGTTTCACTCTGGCTCAGGCTGGTTTCGAACCTGTGAGCTCAGGCAATCTACCTGCCTGGGCCTCCCAGAGTACTGGAATTACAGGCTTCAGACACTTGAGTACTGCCTAGTGTATAGTACTAGCACTCAAGAAATTACATACATTTCCAATGGAAGATAGCCCCTGCTTGGGAAAATGAAAACTGTATCTTGCTTTACTAATAGTTATAATTTATGGTTTCTAAAACAATGTGCATGATGGATAAAGTTTCAGAGTATAATTTGTGGATAGGGGTTCAGATGACTTTTAAAAACGTCTTTCTGTTTTTTAAAGAAAAACAATACCATATACCTCATACTACAGACATTTATTAGGTTGCTTATAAAAATGCAGGTTTTATTTATTTCTCTTTATATTTATTATTTATTCTGTTTATGAAAGTAGCTTTTTATTGCAAACATTTTAGACAAAATATAAAGAAGAAATTAAGCATTCAATTATAATCTCACTTCATTTTTGTGTCCTTTTTTTTCCCCCCAACATTTTATTTCTTTCTATATATGCTTATCTCTATATGTACTTTGTTGTTTTTATAAAGGCTTGTATTCTCTCTGTATTGAATTATAACCCAATTTTTATATTGAACAATATGAACAATATGGTTCATATTAGTAAACTTAGGCCTATGTATTTAATGGCTACAGTTTCACTGTCTGGGTGTATAATTTAATCTGTCTCTTACTGTTAGGGTCATTGAATTTAGTGTTTATTTATGATTAATACCATAGGTTAGATTATTCATTGAAAAAAATCTGAGTCAAAGGACGTGGACTTTCTTAAGACTTTTAAACTTCTACCAAAAACATTATTCTAATTTTCAATATCATCAATGTAAGATTGTAATAGAAATAAATTCCCAATGTAGAAAACTGGGCAATAGAGGAAAGCACAATGAATAAATTAAAAGTCACCCTTTGGTCACTCATTTCATTTTTCTTTACGCAACAAATATTTATGATATTCCTGCTTTATGTCTGTCATTGCAGGATGTGGAAAATACAGGAGTGCACCAAACAGGCAAAAAGCCGTACTGTCTTGGAACCTACATTTTAGTGGTGGTTTGGAAAAAATGAGTAAACATGTAATATGTTAAATGGCAATAAGTTCTATGGAGAAAAAGGGTGGTGGGATAGCCCAAGGTTTGGGAAGAGCTTCAGTTTTAAATAGAATGATGAAACGGACTAAGAACATGACATTTAGAACAAAGACCTGAAGGAAATGAGGGAGCGTGCTGTGCAGTTCTCTAGAGCTGAGGTGTTCCAACATTTCTTTTTCTCTGACACACATTGAAAGAATAAGAAGTGTCTTAGGCTACACATTAAATATACAACACTAGTGAAAACTGATTAGCAGAGAAAAGGGTTCACGCATGCTTTTCATGATTATCCCTCACCACAGATAAGCAAAAAATGTCCTCACAAAATCAACATGTGGCACTTGGGCCGCAGGTTTAAACCCCTGATTTAGAGGAAGAGAAGTCCAGGTAAAGGGAATAGCAGGTGTTACAGGCCCTGAGCTGGGAATGTTCGTGGTGATTAGAACAGCCACAGCCAGAGGGCTAACGTGTGGCTGGAGTATGAAGTGAGGAAGAGAGGAGATGAATTCAGAGAGAGGAGAGAAGGTGGGGCGTGTTCCAGCACTTCTAGGCCTTGCTCAACTTCGACTTTTTATTCTGCATGAGTGGGATGTCATTAGAGAATTTTTTTAATGAGAGGAGCCATCTGACATTTTAACAAGATTGCTGGGACTGCTGTGTAGACAATAGAATGAAGAGGTGGAAGCAGGGAAAACAACTCTTAAGATCGTCCAGTCTGTCAGGGTTCTCTAGAGAAATAGACCTAGTGAATATGTTTATTTTAGAGAACTGTTCATGTCATCGTGCGGGCTGGAGAGGGCAGACTTTCAGGCTGGAAACTGAGGCAGAATTTGCCTGTTGTGGTCTTGTGGCAAAATTTCTTTTTCTTCGGGAAACTCAGTTTTTATTGTTAAAGTCTTCAGTTGATTGCATGGGACTCACCTATGTTATGGAGGGCAAAATGCTTTGCTAAAAGTCTACTGATTGGAAATGTTAATCACACCTTAAAAAAATACCTTCAGAGTTACATCTAGATTGGTGTTTGACCAAACAAATGGCCACCACAGCCTGGTCAAGTTGACACATAAAAATAACCATCACAAGCAGATTGGGAAGAGGGCAAAGGAATGGTTCAGAATGGAACCAAAGGCAGTGCATGATGAAATGAAAGAAAAGGTGAGTGTAATGTTAGTAAAAATGATATCAGTCTTGTCAATCCAGTGTCATAACACTAATAATCAAGAATTTAGTCAGAGGTGATTTGGACTTTGGAGTCTAGTATGGTCAAAAGATAAAAATATGTTTCTATTATACTTACAGTAATGAAATAGTATTTCATGGAGAATCATTAGTATGCAGTGCTCATTTTGTGGAAGAACATAGTTAAGTAGGTAGAAAACTTAGCAGTTAATGAACACTTATGTGCCCAGACATGTTACTAAGCTCTTTCTCATACATTGTCTTTCTTAATCCTCAGAACAACTTTATAAGCTAGTCATTATTATGTCTGTTTTATATATGAGGAAATCGGCACTCCTGGGAAAGAACTTGTGACTTGCCTGAGGGTGTATACCTACTAGGAGGAGCCAGGATTCAAACCTAGTTGCTCTAGTTCTGATGTACCTTACTGCCTCTTAAAGTAGGAACTATTTTTATAGGGATGATATTTGTGTTTTAAGTTGTAAATAGACTTTTCTAAATCTTAGGACAGTTTTGCAACAGAAATACTATTTATGCACTTGTATTAGTGGATTGGATGATCAAATATCTCCTTTTCAGAGATCCAGTCTATAGCTTCCTGCTTTCCACTATTATTTCACCCTGCATTATTTTTTCTTCACAGCACTCAGCACTATCTGGAATTATATTCCGTGTTTGTTTCTTCCTTCTGTTTTCTTTTCCCTTACCAGAATCCAGGTTCCATGATAAAAAGGGCCATGCCTTGTTCACTGATTGGTAAACACACTTGTTTTTAGCTTAGTTCCCAAAGGGTTGTAGATACTTAGTAGTTATTTGTTGAATGAAGAATAAGTGTGATAACCTAGAATGTTAAGGAAAGGCTTTGTTAGGATTATGTGGTATAGTATTATTTCCTGTCATAGTCAGGACTACTTTGGATTTTGTTTTTTTTTAATTCTGTGAATATAAGTATTCCTGTGAGTTGAAAGTTATTTTGGGGCCTGGCATAGTGGCTTATGCCTATAATCCTAGCACTCTGGGAGGCTGAAGCAGGTGGACTGCCTCAGGTCAGGAGTTCAAGACCAGCTTGAGCAAGAGGGAGAACCCATCTCTATTAAAAACAGAAAAAATGAGCTGGGTGCTGTGGCAGGCACCTGTAGTCCTAACTACTTGGTAGGCTGAAGCAAGAGGCACTCTACCTGGCAGAATGCTGTGGCATTTTAGCTCACAGCAACTTCAAACTCTTGGGCTTGAAGGGCAGCAGAGTAAGACTCTGTCTCAAAAAATAAAATAATCTTGAAAAAAGGTTGATTTTTCTTGCATTTCATTTTGCTTAAAAATTACTCTTTTTTGATTACAAACTTTGTAAGTACTGTATATTATAGAATGTTGGGGTAAAAGTGTAAAGGAAAGTGAGAAAGAATCCACAGTGTAGAGAGTGCCATTCTTGGTATTTTGGCATAGTTTCCATTAGCTTTTTATCTGTGCATATGTTTTACATAGTTGGGTATATTTTGTATGTATATAATTTTATATACTTTATTTTGCTTTTTATACTTTGTATACTTTTTTATTTTTATTTTTTATGTTGCCCTTGGTAGAGTGCTGTGGCGTCACAGCTCACAGCAACCTCAAACTCTTGGGCTTGAGCGATTCTCTAGCCTCAGCCTCCCAAGTAGCTGGGACTACAGGTACCCACTACAGTGTCCGGCTATTTTTTGTTGTGGTTGTCGTTGTTTGGCAGGCCTGGCCTGGGTTCAAACCTGCCAGCCCCCGTGTATGTGGCTGGCGCCCTAGCCACTGAGCTACAGGCACCGAGCTTATACATTATATACTTAATAGAATGATTATGTTAATGTATTTCTATAATTTCTCATAACATAATTTGAAATTATTATATAATACAGTTCATGAACATTCTATACTTTGTCATTTCTTTGGGTGCTTAAATTCTTTATTCTTAATTATTTAAAAAAAAATGATCACCATCTTTGTATACAAATCTTTGCTTTCATTTTGAATTACTTAGGATATATTCCCAGGTGATACATTGTGTGTATCCTGTTGGATTGTTTTCCAGAGGGTTTACATTTTACTGTACCTTCACTGGCATTGAATACTATCGGTTTTGAATATTAGTTAGCATTGGTTCACAAACCTCTTTACCAGCGGCAGTTCTTCACTCTCAGCAGTTTGAATATATGTTGAGTCAGTTAAGGCATGGCCAACTAAGAGAGATCTCCTATCCCTGGATATGCTTGGCCAAGAAAAAGAACTCCAGAGACATTTTCAAACACATAACAACTCTGCTAGCCCATGCCTTCTTGTTGAATTGCCTGGCTGCTATGAGTGGAGTCCAAAATTAAGATCATTTAGTTAGAATGGAGTTACTCACAAAATACTTAAGACAGAATCACTCATACACCTTATACATACTTACCTACTATGGGTATAAGCACTTACTGTGTCCCATGCACTATGTTATATGCAAAGAACAAGCTGTCTTGTGGATATATCATGTATAAATACTCTTTAATATAAGGAAGGTTCTTCTCTTTAGAAAACCAAGAGTCATTAGAGTCCTTGTAAAATCTTTTATGTTACAGCTTGCTTCTTACTTAATTTGGAGGAAAAAGCAAATGTTAAAGTCATTCATCTTTAAGACAATAGGAAATGAGAAAATCGAGGGTGAAAATAACTGTAGCCATAATCATAGATAGGAGGAATCTATCATGTTATTAATTTTAAAGTCTTTTTTTTTTTTTTTGACTATGCTAAAAGAGACATAGAAAAGGGATGGATGGATGAACCCTTATTGTAAAGTAGTGGAGAATGGCTTGTAGAAGGCACATACATAAACCTGGATTGTTTGAGATATTTATTATCACCGGACAATGGTGATTATAAAAAAAATGGGCACCAAAGATTTTAGCACATTTATCTGTAGGGATGTGAGCTCAATATTCAAAGCGTTAGGTATGTAAATAAGCCATTGAAAGGCTGGTTTTTATTTATTTTGAGATATTCTCAAGCTTACAGAAAAGTTGCAAGTACAATACAAAGAACTTTTTGTTTCTCAAACAGTTTGAAAGTAAAGCTGACTGAAGGCTTCTGTCTGTAATATTCTGCTATAATATTTTAGTGTATATTTCCTACAAAGGAAGATGTTCAGCATAATCATAATACAAGAATCAAATCAGTACATTAACACTGATGTAGATTACTGCCATCTA